>OMNM01000570.1:5259-22044 GCA_900302745.1 Parablennius parvicornis
CGGGGGGGGGGGGGTGTTGTGTTAGCGTGGAATGATTATTTTTGTCAGCATGCGGGAGTGTTTGATGCGCGGGGAGAAGATTAGTTCATTTGTAAAATTATACTAAAACCACTGATACTGCACCACATCGGAGTGCACGGTCATCAGTATGCTAATGCTCAACTGTGCAGTGAAACAATCCAATTATTGAATGATGGCCACTGTACATCAGCTCTCTTATTGAATATGTGTGCAATTAATGAGTGCAGAGCAACCAGAACAGTGACACAGAGTAAATTAACACTTTGGTAAACTTAAAAGGATTGTCTTGACTCCGAATACGGACAACTGAAAAGATGAACACATGTTAAAGGATTATACTACTATATGTCTATCATTTTTCTCTTTTCTGTCTCTTCTAAAGCAGCAGGACTGTGGTAAAAGAAAGAATGCAGAGCACTTCATGGCCTTGGCCATTGAAATAGAATATCTTTTGTACTGAATGCTGGTGAGTGGGTGTGAGGGCAACAAACTGCAGGAAAGTAAAGGGAGAAGAAACAGGCAGAGTCTACCCTTAGGGCTCATGAGGTAAGGACACTTAACTCATCGCATGCATTGCCATAGTCGACATGATATTCTTCTTTTATGTCATTTCTATGCTTTAAAAACAAAAAGGAATAAATCATCTCCTTTACACAAATATAAATATATTTTATGTTTAGTATGTACAATAATGATTTGCCATCATCAAGAAAAAAAAAAAAAAAGCATGTCAGTAAACCCTTGCTAATGGATACAGACACTGCAAAGACAGCCATGATTGATTGGCGTGCTTGAGCACTCTTTCTGAAGATGAAGCGAGACAATAGTCGTTTATAGTGAAGAAGGCTGGTGGTGTGGCTGAGCTGTGCCGTGCTAGTCCTGAGAGCTGCGAGGTTCGCTGTCCTCCTCCAGCTCCCACTCAAAGTTCTGGCCAGTCATTTGGTAGAACATCATGTTAAAGGGCTTGTAGAACTTGTGCAGCCGCCGAATCACGTCCGGGTCAATTTTAGGGTGAGTTCTCCCTTTGGATTTGCCGAGGCATCTGGGAGTGCTGCTGTCCTCTGGCTTCTTCAGACAGGGAAATCCTTTAGTCTTATTGAAGTAAAAATGTTTGTCTGTGACAATCCTCTTCAGTCCCAAGAAGTCCTGCACCTTGGCCATCTCGCCCGCCGGATCCACGATGAGTCTCTCCCCGCTGACAAAGTGCATTTGGGAGAGAGGGAAATACTGCATCCAGCTCTCCAGGTGAAGGGCATATATTCCGATGCGCAGTGCACTCCACGAGGCATCTATAAGCCCCAGCGTCCGGTTCTTAAAAGCGAGAACCTCAAAGGTGGAGATCTCTGGCTTCTTGGACAAAGTCTGTGTATAGTCTGAAATGGCTCTGGTGACAGGATTACGCACCACGATAATAAGCTTGATGTCCCTGGCCATGGAGTGGATGCGCTTTGGGGCATGGTTAGTCACAAAGTAGCTGGGTGTCTTCTCCATGGTGATCTGCCCCTCCAGCGTTGAAGGCATCAGGTCTCTGGGAAAAGAAACAGCAGAGGAAGGAGGGGGGGGTAGAGAGAGAGAAGGCAGCTTAGTACAGTATTATCCTCACCACCTCTCGCGCTGCAAATGGAATACCCAAGGACACAGTGCAAGCAAATTCGGTACATTTATTAAGCAGTACATTATTTGAAATTACAAGTGAAAATAACTGTTATTATCACTGGACATTATGTTGTGAGGAGAAACATACAGCTAATTACATCCATGGAGTAATATGCAAGAGATAAAAGAAGGAAGATGAAACGGCAGGCAAGCGAGTATGCTCATTGCTTAATTGACTCCATCTGTGTTACTCCAGGAGCTGTTTTGGAACTTTAATAATGAGTTCACTGCATATCATTAATACCGGGGTGCCTGGGGTATTGTTTTGTCATACATTTATTATGCATGCCAGGCTCAGTCTCTGTGCAGGCAGTTTTATTTCCAATGCACATGCACTTCTCCGGCAATGGGCACAGGCAGCTCTTTTCTTTTCCCTCTTTGTGCTATGGTTAAGGTTAGGGGCTGTTCATTGAAGGCAGCAGTGATTAATTATCAGAGTCAAGGTGATAATTTGTAGTACAGTTGAAATATCCCCAACTTGATAATTCATCTCGGAGGGGGTAACAGAAACCCTTTTGCCCCTGCCGCAGATATTATGATCAGCTCGGTTTGCGAGGATAATTTGTACAAGAGGACAGTGCAGAGGCAAGTATATCACAGAGATGCAAGTCTTGTTTCTGCAGTTTATATTTTTGTATCAATAATAAAGCATAGCAATCGCCTCAAGCAAATCCTTATCAAATGTTTACACTGATGTTCGTTCCAATCCGTACTGTTTTCTTTGTTCGTAGGCTATGTGATTCAGTGCTAAATTGGTACATTAAATCCTCTGTGAGACATGCAGATTATTTAACTACTGACAAATACAGGCGCAGGAGCTCTGCAATATCACATTAAAAAAAAAGAAGCACAATGCAAGTACAGGCTGTTTTTTTCTCCCTTCCAAATTAAGTAATGTTTGCTTGGAAATTAATGTATAAACAGCCAACCAAAATCCAAATGGTTTCATCCGGAGACTCAGAGTTAGTGGAGGAAATTGTCCATAATTCTGGTATAAAAGCTATTTCCCTCTGCCAGCAATATTTTTTCCATTAGACTGCCCTGCACCACAAACCTACAGTTGTTACGATATAGTCACATCAATCACTTGCATCTTGGACATATTCTAAATTAACTGTTCTCCAGCAAAGAATCCAATTTACTCTGCTAAACATAAGAGCTGTTATGCACATATCGACCACCCTCACACACATATGCACCCATGGATACTGGGGCTGAAAGTCTCACAAGTGGCCTGGTAATTGCATCTCAGTAACAGTATTGCCTTCCTGATGGGTAATTTCCCCCCGGATTATGTTTGTCTCTTGACAGTATAGAACTGTGGTTACTTCTAAGTCTGTAATGGGATATTAGACATATCTACAGATAGCAAGCTGACTAGAAAGAGTATTAGTTTTCATTATTTTCCATCACTTTGCAGTTTGCACACTTCCTCCGTTTACCGTAATGAATGGCTAAAGACTTTTGTAACCTTTCAAGGACTTCAAGGCTCTTGCTGCAGTTTTACGCCAAGGTACAGTAGGTGGTCTGAGGGTGCATGCAACATCCCCATGCTGTATAAAAACACTCAAATGCACCACAGTGAATCACCTTGAAACAACCAATATCCTACTGTATGGACATTAGCTGCTGTCTCACCAGCAGTCTTTGGGGCATATCCAATTGACAGGACAGATGTACAGTGTTCAAGGTTGCCTTTTTTTTTTTTTTTTTTTGAAGTGCATGCATATACCAAGCTATTTTCCTAATCGGACTCAATGGTAATTATACATTTAATTATAAAACAATAGGAACAGCACAAGCCAAGCACTTTGTTATTGCGCTTTTGATTGGGAATCAGTCATGGATCAGGTAGATCTAAAATGTCAGTGGGACAGTGAGGCGGGACGTGAATCAAAACGCTGATAAACAAGCTAATTCCTCTGTGCATGGCAAATGACTCCTCTGGCCTTGCAGTTTACTGGAACTGAAGTAAACAAGAGCAAACAGTTAACTCTCCTTTTTTTTTTTCTCCCTTCACATCAGCTGCTCAGCTCAACACAGGTCATTCAGGTGGGTAGCTAAATAAAATCCATAGCGCTAAGGAGGCCCTGCGACCATCTGCTGTTTACTGCCTCAGACCGACAACATAACGCAGAACATTTATTCTTCTGCATTTCAACACATGTCCAAAGCTTTATTTACATAGCAAATACAAGTGTGAAAACACAGCAAAGGTGCCTCATACTTGGAGCAACTTTTAATTATCTCTTCCACATGTGGCTTTTCACAGTATGTCACCTATTTATTCCTCCATCCATCTTGTATACGTGCTATCACAGGGGGGGCTGGACCGTATCCCAGCAGTACCCAGGTGAGGCAGGCAGGAGACGCCCCGAACAGTCAATCACAAGGTAACATTTCCAGAGAGGCTGACAATCACTCACACACATACTCATTGTAGAAACTGGTATGCCCTCAATATAAAATTAAACCTGCTGTTAATTTGGTGTAGAAACAGTAATGCAGAATGACAAGTGAGAATCATCCATCCATCTTCTGTCCAACTTAGCGAACACCTACACATATACGGCCAATTTTGAATCACAAATCATCTTTGTGCACGTGACATCGGGACTATGAAAGTAAATCAAACCCACACACATATTGGAATAACATGCAAACTCAGCACGGAAAAGATCTCACAACTGGGTGTAAAGAAGGGAACTTTTGGCTATGAATTATGAATACCTTTGTGCATGTGCATGACTAAATGGTGGAAAAGAGTAAGTTCAGAAATTATATATGAGCTAAAAATACTGATTGAGCATTATCAAATATATTCAAGTAAACATTAGAGAAGAAAAAATAAATGTGAACTAGTGTCAAGTTTCTAATATAAAATATGTCGAGTGAATTAGAAGTATGACATGTAAATCTATGAACGAGGTATAAAGAAATAGACCTATATACTGACCTCATGTGCAAATACAATGTTCACCCACTAGGGGGAGCTTGGGTGAGGGGAGCAGCAAACAAAGCCTTCAGGTGATCGAAGCCATGTGTGCAGGACAGGGGAGCAGACCGTTTTTGTACCTTGTCAATGAGATGTGTCAGGCTGGCTTATTTGCAATGTTTATTTGGTGTTCGTAGGAAAATAGTAATTCAGGAACTGAGTAGAGCAAAGATGATAGGCATCAACCGGTCGACTGCTGGAAACTGAATGCCAATAAATGGACTGACATATGCATGGACAAATGTCGCATTGGACCTCGATCATTGTTGCTCTGTACATTTTTAACCAAGTTCTCCTCCACAAGTTCCTCGCCACAGCAGCACTTTAAATAGGTTTCAGTGCTGCTGTGATCAGTATATCGGATGAGTAGATTTCAGAATTGATTGCTCGGTTTTACAAATATTTTTGAAGAATCTTTCAACAGGTTTTCTTTTGTTATTTACAACAACTATTAGCTACTTATGAGCAAGTTTTCTGAGCGTCTGAGATAATCGTTCTGTTGTAGAACTGATCACCTGTTTCTGTTTTCTCTGTCAAAGATTCACTTCCTTTAACGTTGTCTTGGGTTTGCATGATTTGAGATTTCGTGAAAAGACACTGCATGAGGACTAATACTTACGCATGTAGAATCTGAATGTATTTACTTGGAAAACATAAAAAAACAATTGTGTATCCATCAGATGCTGACGACATGTCTTGGAACCTCATTCTTTAGAACGTAGCTAGAGAAATTATACAGAGCCAGGCAAATAAATAACAAGAGAAAATCAACGTTTAAAATTGCATTTTCTCCAGCTGCATTAAGGTTGTGTTCTCTAACTTAGGAAGGAAATCCATTTCACACCCACTCCACATGAAATTCTCCTCTGGAGGATGCCCAGTCGTCTCTGAAGGTTGATTCATCATTCTGAACGTGCGGTATACCAAATCACATCAAATTTTTTGTTGTGTTTGTTAAGGCAGAAACTAATCTTCGCAGATAATCACAACTCTTCATGCCTAAACGCCCACCGCAAAAGTGCTCTGGAACATGCCCAAGCATTTAACTTAATGTTTCATTATGTTCTGTCAAACTGCTGCACGGGGGAATATTTTGAGGCATGATGAGGTGAGGGATCGCGCTAATTTACATTCCAAGATACTAATAGGTCCAGATCGTTTTGTGTGGTTTTTTTTTTTTTTTTCTTTTCTTTTTGAAGAAGAAGAGTTTCTCCAGAGGAGCTCGGTTGTTTCTAATAAACTCTGGCAGAGGAATAAAAGCTCCCTCCGTTTCTCATTTGGATTGATCACATCTCGGCTGCAGTTGATCAATCCGCTGGGCTTCTTCCACGTCATGTCAAATACAATCAATTATTCTAAAGGAGTCCACTCATAATAAGCTCCCGAGCCCTCGGAGAGCACGGTTGAGACTAGAGACCGCTCCAGTGATGCAGGCGGCTCACTCTGATCCTGTAAATAATTAAGAATAAGATGATAATACTCATGAAAAAAAAAAAAAAAATTGTGAACAAAACAACCTTTTGATGGAAATTTATTGGTGCCTGGCTTGGAGTGCCGGCAAACAATGGCAATGGCAAATAAATGAAAATTGTGTTAAGATTTTCTTTTGAGTGCTATTTGCAAATATCAGTCGCGGGTGTGAGCGACTATTCATCAGCAACAGTCAGTCAGGACATTTGAAGTGAGAGATACTGTGGTCAGTTTGCAATGAATAATCCAATTATTTCACCCTGAGTGACATGTTTGTGATTACCGCCGCACGGCGAACAAAGGCATGGCTTTGCTGTTGAGTGGAGGAAAAAAAAATGACAGCAAACAAACAAACAAACAAACAAAACAATGGTCAAATGAGTCATTCTTTGCTCGGCTCTCAACAAGTGGAAAAGCGTACATGTTTGGCATGCATTTAAAAAAAAACAAAAAAAAAAAAAAAACAAGCCCACAGGCCAGTGCAAGAGGTCCTGATGGGTCTGTTGTGGAGTGGGAGGCATTGTTTTGTCACGGTTAAGGTGCAAGTTTTGGGAGGAAAACAAATACAGAGTAAGCTGCCATTCTGAGCGATCAGATCAGTCTCAAGTAATGGCAGAGATTTTACTCTGTGTTTGTTTTTCCTCGACTCGATCCTGACCTCAACAGCCATGTGCAGCGGAAGTATCCCCGTGGTAGCTTTGCCTTTGAGCAATTGACTGGATTCAGTTATGTAATATAAATACAAGCACAGAAAAATGAATCTAAATAAAACCTCACTGCTTGTTGCCGATTAACATAATTGGTTCCAAATGCTTTTCCAGCTGTTTTGTACCTTTTGTGGGGTTTTTTTTTTTTCTGTTTTTACCACCATGTCACAACAAATTCTTCTTTTTTTCATTCGATGTTTCACATACATCCCCTGATATGATGTCAATGTTCATTTGCAATGGACAAGTTTACAACAAGTGTTAGGTGTAGTGGTTAGCACTCGCTAATCATAGTGAGAATATCCCTGTTTGAAGTCCTGGCCCTTCCTGTTTGCAGTTTGCAAATTAAAACAGGGGTGTCAAAATTATTCTCGTATTATTACACACAGTACAATCTTGGAATAATAACCTATAAATAATGATAATTTCAACTATTCTTTAAATGTTCAGATTTATCTAATATTTTACAAAACATATTAACAGTATGACCTTTCTTAATAAATATAAGTGTAATTTCAACAAAACTGCATCGTTCATCATTCACGCAGTTGCAGTACAACTTACAGATCACAGTGGATCTTCAAAGGCACAAAACATCTGGAACTGATCAATGCATTGTAGAGTCAAGCAATTTGTCAAAATGTAGAAATTATTTTACATTTATGAACTTTTTCACACCTCTGTGGGAATCCTGACTCTCCAAACTAAACAAACTAAAGTGGGAGTGAGGTTATGGTATCCCTCTGCCTTGTAAATGTAGAAAATGTATCCGTACATAGTAAATACATAAAGGTTTCAGCAGTGCATAAACAACAGAGTTTGAGCAAACTAAAGTATTTTGTACTGATATTTTAATACGTGTCATAAACATTTTTACAAAATTCTATTATTTCTTGCAAAAGTGCCATTTTACATGACCTGCAGTTCAATTTGCTCCTGCAAAGTAAGCAATTTTGGCCAACAGGCCGTATGTTTGATACCCCGGCCTTAAAACATGTGTTTGAGGTGAATTTGTGACTTCAAACAATTTGCATTAAAATGTGCAACTTTAAACTGGATAACAGTAAAGTGGCTGGATGGAGATACAGAAATCCACACATTTATTATTATTTGTATGGAAATAAGGGTAAGTGTGAATAAATATGTGGGTAATGGTGACAAAGGTACAAACAACATGCTTCCTTAAGAGCTGTGACAATTGATACATCTCCCTCTTTGTATTCAATTCAGTAAAAGGTTTCTTCCCTTTATATTCATTTGTTTCCTCCATGCATACCACATCGGTTAATCCCCCACCCCACCCCTTTTTTTTTTTTGTTAAAGGGTTGAATCATTTATCGAGTATCTCTTTCTTTTGTTATCTGGTAGTGTAAGAGGCCTTTCAAACAAAACGTGAAGAACAAAAAAACTGCATCACTTTTTTTTTTTTTTTCTGTTAAAAGCATGAAAAAGAGAAGATGTGGTTGAATGTGCTTAATATTTAATCTGCATGTTGAAACTTTTGAGTGCTGGTGTAGCAGAGGTAGAACACTCTTTATTGCTGCCATGATTATTATAGCAGACCACGACTGCTGTGGAAATAATTTATTAGAGGGTTTTTTTTTGTGTGTGTGTGTTTTGTCCTGCCTTTATCCTCAATTTCACAACTTTATTTGTTTTCTGCTTGTATTTGTTCCTGCTCTGCCTATTCTTTGGCTCCTATGCATATCCTTATTCAATTCTTCATCCTTACACAGACTTTTATTGCAATTTGTGGTGTGCTGATTAACTACAGTGCGTCATTCTAAAGTATTTAGTTTTCCATTAATCATCAGGTTTGGTCTCATGCTTTTTGTAAAACAGCAGGAAGAGACTCAAACAGGCACAAGAACAACGTACAAGCTTCAGAGGGATGAGAAGTGAATCTGGGTTTCTCCTCACTGAGGAAAAAGTGCTACTCACTACACTGAGTCACCCTGTACTAAGACATATTTGGAAAATCTTCTACACAAAATGAGTGATTACAACACCCACCATTTGCAGGCCTTGAAAACCTCCTTAGTCAGCCTCTGACTATGAGTAACTGGGTCCCACATTTCTTTCCTGCCAAAAGTGCAGGTTTTTTTTTCTTTTTTTTTTCCGGTTAATTCACATAGGAGATTTCTCCTCCCTGGTTTGAAGTGGGTGACTTGGACAATGTGATGTTGCATATCAGGAGTATATGAATCAGACTCTGGGGACAGTGAGTGGGTTAGTAATTAAATGAGATTATCAGTTTTTTTTTCTTTTAATCTCTTATAAGGACATTGGATTTTATATATTTTAAACATTTGAATGCATTCGACACTCAACATAGTGATTTTGAGAGGTGTGAAGGCCTAAGTCGTCCTGTATGGAAATATTTTTGTGCCACAATTCCGAGAGAGCAGTATGACATTTGGAGCGTAAAAAAAAGAAAAAAAAAAAAAAAGAAGCTTGAGCAAAGAAAAATGTATTCTGTGCTCAAAACAAAAATATATATATATATTTTTACATTTACGACTATCAACATAGATGCACAATCGTGTTTCTCACTCAGTTTTGTTATTTGCTCTCCCGCAGAGCTCTGCTATACGCTCTCGTGACGTCTTTCTTGCGCTCCCTCAACATCTAGACTGTACGCGCTCAATCCTTCAGGCTTGATTTGGCACAACGTTACACATGTGCCAGAAAACCAGCCAATCACAGACCTGCACAGGGTCATTCTGATTGGCTGATTCTATCCAATCAGGTTGCTATTCTGGCCGCCTTTCTGAAGCGCTGTTAAAAACGATACCTAAATCAAATGGAGTTTTGTGTTTTATACTGGATTACGACATTTTCGGTGAGTCCTTTATTTCATGTGTACTTCATTACAAAAGCAACAGCACCCACTAGTGGCCCGACATACATCACTCTCTGTGTTCCTGCTGTTTCTGTGTAAACACACATGGTTTCCAAAACATTTCAGCATAAACGCTAAACTTTTCTAAAGCAAAAATGCAAAAACGATACATTTTCACTCGTGACATTTAAACTGTGCTACTCTCACAAGACTCGCATTTTTATGATATTGCTGTCTCCGTCTTAAGCTGTATGTTCCAGACCTCCATTTCCTATTCCGCCAGAAAACATGTTGTAAACTGTTCTTTGTCCTGCGCTTTCCTCTCCTCCTTGTCCCCATAACCTCAGCCAGTTAAAGCAGATGGCCGTCACCTCGGAGTCAGATTCTCCCAATTAAAGAGAGTTTCTTATTCTCAGTGTTGCTTGCAGATACGGACTTGTTGAGATTTTTTTTTCTCATCATATATTAAACAGAATGGGTCAAGCTGATGTTGCTGATGATATTAACAAAGCTTCTATGACCGCATCCTTGTCATAGTTTTATTTTTATTTTGAATTAATCACAGATTAGTCAATCAATTTACATTTCCTACTACGGTAATTAGTTCTTGAGCATGGTGGTGGGATTAATGCCAGATCATGTTGTAACAGTATTGCTAAAATGATGACTAAACCGCGTGTGCTCGCCGCTATGAAGACTGAAACTGTGCAACTAATTAAAACACAACGCGGCATCCCCTCTCTAAATAAAGCCATTATACATGTACTTCAGCAGTACTGCAGGCTTCAGCAGAATAGTTGGGGACAGAAGTGACAGCTGGTCCTGATCAAAACCTTATTCCCCACTTGCTTCCCGAGATCCCCCAAAGACCATCCCACTTCCAACAGTGGGCGAGCCAGGTACTTCTCTCCCCACATCACCAGACTGCAGTGCTGAGATCTGACGCTGTGTTCAGATGCCCTTTGGACATAAAACATCACGGGATAAAGTGTGGCAATGAGGGGAGCTCGGAGGATGTTTGGAATGCTGTACCACCCTCCATCATTAGTACATAACAGCGGAAAAAAGTTTGTCTATTTTTATCCATATTAAAGTTCGGAGAGAGAATGGAGGCAATCTTATCTGAAATCAAAGACTCTGAGGATATTGCGTTCTCCCTCCCATATTCAGACTCGAGTCATCGCTACACTTGCGATGAAAAAGAGCTGATTTCTCTTCATAAATCTGCAAATAAGCATACAGTACAGACCCCAAACCTGAAATAATATTCTTACATAATAGCTCATCTGTGCTCTAATAAAACAACGGCAGTTGTTGCCACTCATCTGAAAGATGATTGCTTTCTTTTATTGTTCTTTACTTGTTTGTTTATTTGCCTTTGGATGAGCTGATGAGAGCACTTCAGGCTACACTCACTCAATTTGATCACAATTGCTCTCAATATTCTTTTATTGATGTTGGCACTTGGAGAAAAAAAAAAAAAAAGAGAAGAAGAAGAAAGGAGTCATTGTGATGTGCGAGTCCCAAACAGGCGCAAACACGCCCACAGAAAAATGAACACTCGTCACTTATACTGTCATCTATTTACAAAGTTTGAACACAGGAAGACAATGACCACTTGAACCACAACGGCTACATGTTGCTTAAAACAATACCATAAAAGATTTTATATTTCAAATAAAAGAAAATATTGAGCCGAGCTGATTAGTTTACTCATTTTTTTTCAAGCTTTATTCCCTTAAACTCTTATGAAAAGCTGCATCGCTCAAAGAGACGCACACAACGGCCGGCTCTAATTGAAAGTCACACCTGAATACATCAGAGTCAAAGGCTAAAATTTACATCCTGGATATGTTGCAGATTCAGCTCAGTTAAGCAGAACCAATTAATATGACAGTTTGAACATGATAGATTTCCTTTCCTTGCGAAAAATGGCCAACACTTCCTGATCCAGTCACTTTAAGTTGACCGTTAAAATAAACCCCACAGCTGTTTCTCTGCAGCCTAAGAAGCATTCTTTTACATCTACATGGAGACTTCTATTATCTGGGTTTTGAAGTAAGTGATATTGATGACTGAACTATGTGTAACTTTTCCAGAAGCGATGAAAAGCGATTCTGTATATTTAGTTCCCAGTTACGCACTACAAATGGAGCCCGTAGTGACACAGCATCTCGCAACGTGACACGACTGAGGGGCATCAATTATTGTGTGGATAAACAAGTGGGTTACAGAAGAAATAAACGGCTGCTTTTCATCATAGCAATGCCATATGGCTGAAACCATTAACAGGAACAAATGGAATAAAATGGATCATTAAAGTCGCCAAATTAAACTGCGTTTCTGTCTGATTACATTTTCTGTAAAAAGCCAGGAAAATTATTTTCTTTTTAATTTCTACAATAATGCGTATGTCCTTTGCAAACTCATTTAGCATGATATACTATCAGTACCGCATCTTCATATTTTTCCTATAATCGTGTTTGTGCACTATAAAGGCCTAAAGGACATATTTCATATTAGAGAGGATCGCTTGTGCAGAGCTATCTGTTAAACACCTGAACATTTCCAAGAAATTACCCATCACAGTCGGTATTTTAGATCCATTTTCCCTCCAAATTCATAATGAAGCTCTAGGTCAGTCTGACTCCTCAAACTCTTTTCATTTTGCATGCAGGGCATTTTTGCACGTAGCAGGAAATACTGACTGGACTTTTGGCACATCTCTCCTTTTTACATAAGTTTACGGTAACTTAGTAAATGTCAAGATGAATGTCAGGAAAAAAATTTACAGCGGTGGAACCTGTTAAATTTGCCTTTTTATTTTCATATTATTTCAATATACTATTTTTCATAAAATCCAAAGAAAATGTCACTGCCTGGGCTCAGCAGGTTCTCTATATTTATAGACCTTCAAAGTTTCTTTCAGAAAATATAAAAATGGTTGATTTTGGGTTAAGTTATCCAACGATATCCGGTCAATAGATTTACTTTCTCGCTTTTAAATAGCCTTGTGTTGTTAATATTTTGAAACTGTATATAAGCTCCATTCGTACTCCTTTCATATTTTCCATCCATCAAAGAACAAGTACACATTTTCACCTGTTTAGCAAATTCGTATCATCTAATAACATTCAAACATTCAAAGTGGAATGCATCGAATAAATGATTTCTAACATGAGTCTATTGAATCACAGCAAGTAAAAAGCAGCCACTTACGAACACTACTGAGTCGTCAGCAATTAGCCTAAATAGAGAGGTTAGTGGTCCAACTGCAAACAGAACAGGACAGAAATCTCTTTTTAATCAGTTTTCTTTTTTTTTTTTAGGGTCTCGATGTTTACCAGGATTTGCAGGTGGTCTGTCAGCAAATTCCAAAGTGGTCCATAGAGTTAAACTTGCATAACTCAGCTGCTTCTTTTATCCTTCAGCCAGTGAAGATGAGGTCAGGTCTGGGTTTCTGTCACGTGTTAAAAAAATAATTTTGTAATGGTGTTTCATTAATTCATTAGGATCATTTCCACTACAGGCTTTTATCTACAGAGTCTCTTCCTGGTATTTTCTGTTTAATATCTTACTTCCTAAATTGACTCATTGAGGTGATTTAATGAAGAACTGTAGTGGACTAATAACTGAATAAAAATGTCATTGAATCATAATTCTTCAACATGTCCGCCGCAGTCGCGTCTCCATCAGTGGAAGTGCCTCTGACGCCTCGCGACTCGTGTTTGACCCTTTTGCAGTAATGGCCAAGCAAGCCAAGGCACGCCGTCATGGAGGGGCATTAAAATGTGTACTGATGCCATTATTTAGGTTGTGGTCCCACTTGAAGGGCTTTAAAATAAATTCTTAAAAGCAAAATGCTCGTGAAATGTTTGCTCAACCATTCATCCCAGAGACCGGTCGGCAACTAAAAGTGACAAACAGGAGTGATTTTCTCTCTTTCTTCATGGAGGGGGTTCGGTTGAGTGTGTGTGTGCGTGTGTCTTAGTGTGTGTGTGTACGGAGGCTGCCGAAGTATGTGATGTCAAACGGCTTCAGGCGATGCACCGTCGTATTTATGATACTGGGCCGACAGTCCTGTGAAAACATTGTATTTCATTTTAAATGTGGTGTGGCTCATGTATGATAAGTTACAGTGGAGCGATCTGTTACCTCGGCTGACGTCATGCTTACTTCGCACTGCAGGTGTGTTCATCATTTTAATGCTTGGTGGGCTTTGGATAATCATCCATCCGTCCATGCATCTTACTATACAGTATTGTATTTCTTATGTTTGTCTTTGAGTCTCCGGTGCATGCTCGAGAATATGTACTTTGCTCATTGCGTGGGCAAGAACCTCCATGATATTTTCTCTTGACAGACCAAGAGACGACAAAAGAAAATAAAAAGAGGGAGGCATGAATTAATCTGTATCTGTTACCTTTGTGTGACACATTTACCCAGCTTCTGTCTGTGTTTATACACAATGCAATGTGCAGCAAAAGCACCTCTGATACCGATCAAAGCCGGTGGCACAAGTTAAATCCTCTCCGGCTGCTGTGACACGTCGTCCGGGCAAAGTGACCCATCTTACTGTACACAGATAAATATTAATGCAGGCTGTCGCCACAGAAAATAGAGAGGACATGGGAATGGTTCCTTAGTGATATGACAGGAAAAGTAGAAAAATAAAAAGAAGCTGATGATCGATGCTAATTTAGAATCTCCTGGAGCTTCCTAATTTCAGACCCTTGTTTCTTGAACAGCATGTTAGATCACCATCAATTAATCAATCGCTGGTTTGTCTGTGTCGTGTTTTGTTAACCCAAACAAAGAGGCTCAAAATTAAACCTTTCGAAGATGATTTTAATCTAGCATGTGGAACACAAAATGAATGCAAATTATTAACAAAAGACTACAACTCGACAAGATTCAACATCCAGACTGAGGAGATCATTTGAATTTCAGACAAGTTTCATGTTTATATGGAAACCTTTTGAAAACGACGAGCCTTTAAACGGGAAAGGTCAAAAATGCTGAAGCATTGTTTTCAGCGTTTCAGTTTGCAAGCCAGGCGCGAGCCGTTGTTTTTGTGATGGAACTCAACCACATGCACGCCGAGAACAATACGCTATAGATATTAACTATGATAGTACGCAGACATTCGTATGGACAGACAACAAAGTTAGATTGCTATTTCAGGTGACTCAACCATAAAACTACACGTCCCAGGAGAATATGCACTGGGAGTCATGACACTTTGGAGGCCGCCATGTTTGTTGTTGTGGAGACTACTAGCGCATGTGCAGAAGAACTATTTACTTCGACCACGGTACGCACTGCTGTCATCATTCTATGTCGTTTGCACTTAAATACATAACAATGAACTGTGAATCCTAAAAATGATCTTGAACCACAAGGAGTGGTTTTTAATATCCTTGGGTGAATCACAGGGCTTAGGCGGTCTTCATGAACTAATCTCAGCCCTTCTCTATTTAGCCTGCATGAATAAATACGTGTCGGAAAGAAAATGCAAGCTTTCAGCTTGTTATCTGGTGTTTATCTTGGTTGGGGGTCCACACCCGGCAGCTTCTACACTTGTTTATGGTCGAAGACAAAATGATTCCTGGACTAAGAAGAGACCTTCGATTTCTTATGGTCAAGAATTCTCAATTGTCTTGTAATTGGTCATTTTATCTGGCAAATGCAACATGTGGACAAGTTCCAAACTCTCTGACTAGTGTCTGCTTGTTGCAGCCCGGTGAGAAAGAGGCTTAAGACGTTTGCATAACAATGGAGGCAATAACAACTTTTTAGGTTTGCAAAATGCAAGAATTATCCACAGGTGCGCCAGATGTAATGACACAAGATGAAATTCTGCAAGATAATCCTATTTTTCTGAGCCTATAAGCAATTAAACCTGACTCTGAAAATCAAAATATTTATCTGACTGCCTCCTAGGTATTCAGCATTCATCAAGCTGCGGGCTGCCCTGCAGCAGTCTGGTGGAAAGGTGTTGCCTCCTCGCATGTGCTGCTCATAAGCTTCCACTTTAATGTTTGAATCTTTTCAATTAAAGAGGTAGTTTTTAGCAGGCTGTGAAGCTGTAAACAAAAAAAAAAAGTTTGTTGTGTGAGAGTCAAGCTGATTAGAATTTACTACTTCACGCTGTATTTCTTTGAAAACATCTCCTTAGCTGGTAATATTGATGGAAGAAGTGCGGGATTGGAGAGGTAAGGTGAGGTAAATGATGAAAGCCGTACGAATCCTGTGATGTGAAGAGCCTGAAAGACTTTTTAAAGCCAGAAAGCACTTTGAAAAATGATTGCGCCACGCAGCGGTTTGCATTAACATTCAGATTGTCATTTGCAAGAATAAACTATTGATTTTCCAAGCAATCTCCTTTTTTTTATACTCATTTCCATAATTGACAACTCCATTTATGAACCTTTAAAACCTATAACCTTGTCCTGCCCTTTTCGTTTGATTTGTGCTGAGAACACACATAAGTTGAGACTACCATCAACAATACACCCTTGACGGTGTAGCTGAATACATCGGGGCTTTTTCAGACGCACACAAGCGAGCGTTCGGGGCAGAGGTGTCTATGCCAGGAGGAAATCCACTTTGTCATCAGAGTGTTTCACGAGAACAGCTGGAACAGTCTAAAGGGAGCTCTAATTTAAAGAGCAGTCACAAACTGAACTGCTGTAAATAAATTACTCCTGAAAGGGCTGAAAAATGTAGTTTTTGAACCTGAATTTATGGCTGTTTAAATGCAAAGGGAGTGCAAAACAACTCCGCTGTTAAATATCAATTAACTATAAAGCATTTCTCATACGCCAACACTTCCACATGAAGTGACGCCGAGGAAATGTTGTTAAAGTTGACATTAAAACGCTTTGATTCCGCAAACAGATGAAACAACAAAATCGTGTCAGAGATAATAACTTCTGCGATAAATTAATCATGGTGAATAAATGAGGAGTATTGCTTGAGTTTACAAGCCGGAGACATCATTCAGACAGTTATTAGAAACAGCAGTGCTGTTAGCATTAGATTTCATGTCAAAGTACATCACATATGCAAGGATATTTTAAAAACACCACATC
>OMNM01000573.1:6039-21600 GCA_900302745.1 Parablennius parvicornis
CTTCAGAACAATATACCGTAACAAAACATCTCTACATTGGTAAGAACACTTCCTCTTGTTGTGGTTATCACAGAAAAATGCATTAAATACCTTGAGATAAATCACACTTTCCTATCAGTT
Organism: Parablennius parvicornis; assembly: GCA_900302745.1. NCBI lineage: Eukaryota > Metazoa > Chordata > Actinopteri > Blenniiformes > Blenniidae > Parablennius > Parablennius parvicornis. Next base: position 6,160 of record OMNM01000573.1, read on the forward strand.
GTTTATGTAGTCGCCTTCACCTGAGGATAATAGTTTTGTTATATGAAAAAATTCAGAGTGAGGCGACTGATTCTTGACTGTTGTCTCTCCAGCAGTGCATTTTGCTCTCCTAAAATCATTAAGTATTGTGCCATTTTGTAGAAACGAACTGAGACTGAGCCCTGCCCTGCCCTCTCAAAACACTCTAAAAAACTAAAACTGCATCAGTGACACAGCTCTAATCTGCCCAGCTCACAGTTTGGGCTGAATGCCTCACAGGTCCATTTGGGTGTGAAGAGAGAATGATAAGGGGCCCTGATAAGCTGGGACAGTGTATCTGCTGAGAGAACACAATAGCCCCACTGAGCAGGCGTGGGCACAGACACAAAATCCCGTCTGGCTCTTCATGCCCATGCTCAGGCTATCTTTTATCACTTCCCTGTTCTTCCTCCAGCATCTATCTGATTGAATTAATGTTCTCCCTTTTTAAATAATAAAATAGCCCCAGCGCAGCTTATTCAAATTTGAAAATAATTTTCCAACAATGAGAGATAAAGGCACTCATGAGCAGGTATTGCATGTTGTTTTTGTCCCAAAGAAAGGCAGGCTTTGTTTCATCAGAGCAATCTACAACAAAGAACAGAAATAATTTCTCCCATGCATACATTTTGTTGGCAGACGGTCGTATACACTATTCTTTTTTTTCTTCTTATAGTTTGCAATGAAAGGAATCACTGTCAACCTGAGACATGACGACTCACAATCTTTTACATGTGCACATGAGCCTTCTTCTTTGTCCCCAGCTCTATTACAACTGGTTTGGTCACATGTTTGTGAGCGTGCCATCGGTGCCTGCTGGTGAAGCAATAATTCAAGACTTGTGAATACGTGTTTTGCTGGTTTAACGTTGTTTTCGAGCAAACCGCAGTCTCGGATATCACAAAGCAGAGAATCGTACAACCTCCTCACACTGCAGAATTAGATGTGTTTGAATGTAATGATTTCTTTCTGAAAGTCAAAGGCGTTGTGCTCTCAGAAACTGGAAGTAAAGCCGGAGCGTGCGTTTTCTGGGTAGTGGTCTGTAGGAAAATGAATCCCTTGTCTGCAGAGGTTAGATCAGACCAGATCATTTGCCTAACTGTTCATTCATCCTCAGCCAGTCACATCAATATTTCTGTGTATCACTGCTCACGGCAGCATTCACATTACTCCAAAGTGAAGGTCAGATTTGAGATTTTCATGTCTCTTTATGCCTCTAATGATTAAATGGAACCGGTCTGTAATTTTTCACTCTCTCATTTTGTCCTTCAGAACTTTAGAGTTCCCATCGCTGTGTTTAAAGAGTCAGTTATGAGCCAATCAAATACATTAAAACATCCACATTATATAGTAAATAATTGTGTTTTTCAGTTGCAGTTTGCTTTCAATTTTTAGGTTTTTCCATACTTAAAATTCCCATCTTCAATACTGCTTTTCCTCATTCAGGGTTGCATAAGGCTGGAGTTGAGCCTGGCTGGGTGAAGGCAGGATACACCCCGTACAGGTGGACACATGAGCCACACCCAGGGGCAATTCAGTATCACTAGTTAGCTTAAAATATATGTTTTTGGACTGTGGACACAAGCCAAAGGACACAGAATAAACAACAGTCTGACACAAGGGATAATCTCATTGAAAGGTGAGAGCATAAACCGCTACACCACTGTGTGGCCCTAGGATATGATATAACTTCACATCTATGATTACACTGAAACATCCGACACAGCTGTATTTGATGTGTGCATATGGATGATAACAAGAAGCTCTCGAGAAACTATGAGAGTAATTACCGCGTATAACAACACAGAATCAACACAATGAAGTGTGATGGATGCTTCAGTTTGAATTGCATGGCTTGCTCGTTTCATGTCATATAACAATATGGTAATCAGTGACTATTATTTCAATCTAATCAGGCGCAGTCACTGGCCCTGTCATTTATCCGATGCAATTTTCTTTATTTCATCTGATCATCAATGAATACTTATGGAATACAATGGGGAAATTATAGCAGACTCATAGAAGTCAAAAAAGTTTCCATCTGCAGTTCATCTTTCAGAAACTCTCTCAAGTCTGATGATAAACGATGCAGGAATAAGTTCCTAATAACAACATGGCATGCAATTTCCCATTGTTCACATCAGTATCATTATTGATTTATGACTCTAACGCACGAGTGACAAAAGTCAAAGAGATGCAGCCGTGCGGTGAGCAAATCCTGGGGCCATTGAGAAAAGAAAAAAAAAAAAGATAATGACAGAATGTGATGTCAATCAATGCCATGCCATGTTAAGAGGGGCTGGAAAAGGCAGATTAATCGGAAGGAAGATTAAGCATAGATTTGCGTGTGAACACAGGCCTAAGAAAGGAGCCTTTTATTGACAGGGCTCTAATCTGGCGAGCCATCAAGGCCCAGTCATTTGTCAGCAGCTTGCGTGAACCATCTTGGCAGCTATGCCACACACTTGCAGACAATTAAATATGAGGAATTTCATACTGTCGTGATGAAATAAAAATTACTTGCACTGGCTCTTTAAAGAGACTTTGGTCTGCAATTCAGTGGGGCCAAGTCTCAAAGACGAAGATCACACTGTATTTACAAATCAGGGGAAGAATAAAGTCAAATTGTGTGTTTGATTCAAGCCAAATTCATGATGATATTGGTTTTCTCCAAAAAATGTACACATCTTGTATTTTTTTTTTGTTTTTTTTTATTTGCACATACAATATGTACACAATACAGACAAAAAAGCACATAGATATAAAATAAAACAATCGCAAGCTTTATTTGCATTTAACATGAACAAACATCTACACACTTTCTACTGTTCACAAGTAAATGAATGTAAATATAGCAAGTGCTGTAGATATGGTTTATTACTTGTGTAAGCATTTGAACACTTTAAAAAATAAAAATTGTAATCAAGAATCCTTCTTGAGGGCCAACTCACAGCATCAATGTCAAAACAGTCTACATATATATGTTTTTCATATGTGCTTTGGATGCTATATCACCATATGCTCTTTTGGGACGGTGAGAAAACTTGTCATAGTCAGTAAAATAAATTATAGCATTTTCTTCTCTTCTGTTCTTCATCTGAAATTCATGTAAACACACATGTGAGGTTTGACTGCTAATAAGGCAAATAAAAGAGGATGTCAGTGCAGTGTCAAAACAAAGGAATTAGTTAAAAGAAAAAACTGACAGAGAAAACACAATGTGTAAACAGTTCAAACATGTCAAAAACAGTCAATAAGAAGAGTATTAACACATCACATTTGCATAGGAGGCCGAGAAAAACAGAAGTTAGCGAAACTGTCATTTTTCGGACTCTCTCCATCCTCGTGCATTTCTTCCAAACTTGTAAACCAGCCTGCGTCCGTCCACTCGTTCAAGGATTTCTCTTTTGTAGTAATATCTGTAACAGATGGCAAAAGGGAGGATAATATTTGGTTAAAAAATGTTAACAGTAAGAAAGAAATGCATTGTACTGGTTGTTTTTAATGATTTATACTGAAGCTGGTGTGGCTGGATTAGTCATTGGTACAGTTTTACCGACGGTGGTTGCATGCCAACTTATTTACCTCATGGTTCAATGAAATCTGCCAATCTTTTACACTTCACACAACCATTCAGCTGTTTCAGTTCCTGACAGCAACTTTCACTCACCTACAAATCACCTCACATCGATCAGCAGTTTGCCATCATCCTTAACTATTTGCACATCTTATTTCCTGTTTACATACACGCTGGCAATTCATCCGCTGACCGCTTTATCTGGTGATAATCATGGCATGATAATAGTTGTGTTTTCTGTTGCTCTGACCGTGATGTTTGCGCTTTAAGAACACATCCTCACACCCATTGCTGTAGTCATATTGAAAGTGCTGCAACTGCAAATGTACTTTACGATAAATGCTGTATAGATGTAGGAATGTTAAGTTAAGTTAAGTTAAGTTAAGTTAAGTTAAGTTAAGTTAAGTTAAGTTAAGTTAAGTTGAGTTAAGTTGGGGAGATTAGAACTCTGCATTTGGCCACATTGCAGCTTTATTGTGGGTTTAGGGGCCTTGCTCAAGGGCTCAAAGTAGTGTGATGATGGTAGTCAACTTCACTTTCCAAATCTTAAACTTTTGTCGGTCAAAGGGAGTTGACCTGCAACCTTCCGGTTACAAGTCCCACTTCCCCATTGTAAGATATCATTATGTAACAAAAGGATAAATAAAGGGGGATTGCTTTACAGTTACTTTGTACATTTCAAGGCAACAACCCGTACTTGGTAAACGTGACAACAAAATTTAGTCAAAATTGATTGAACAAGGAGGAACAATTGAATGAAAAAGGAATTGAAAGAAAGCCAGATAAACATATTATTTATACATCATGAGTTAGATGCTATATTAGGTTTGAAAAAAAAAAAAGACCTCTATCAAAACCTGCTTTAAATGTGCAGAATATTTATTTGAATACAGATTTTTAATTTGATCAAATTGAGGGTGACTATTGAAATAGTTTGAGGCAAAGTTATTTCCTTTCCTTTGTTTTGGTTTAGCATTACAGACTAATTTACTAATTTGTGTGGTGATGCCATCAAGTTGTGAATTCTTCCATGTTTCCACAGCTAAAAGAAAATCAGCTTTGTGGTCACAGTAACAATACCTGCAGGCACATTTTGTAGTTCCCAATGGTTTGCACTACAATGAAATTAAGCTCATTAGATTAGCTCATTTGAATATAAAGCTGTGACTGCTGCTGCAGAAGACTTTCCGAGGCCAATTATGTTCATTTGGGAGAAACGTGAAACCATGAAGCTATTTCAAAATAACCCTCTTTTACGTAATCAGCAAAGGAAAATGGTAAAAACGTCTCCTAAAGTGTTTAGGTCACAGAATTTAATGTTGTCACTTATAACCAGCCAAAGTTTCAAAGTGAATGTATGTTAATGGTACAGTTGTCTGTTTTAAGTAGAGAGTGCATTCTCAGCTTTTTACGTTAATGGGATTAGGGAACAATACAGTGTGAAATGTTTTACTCATCATGAATTCCGTAAACTATCTGTAGTTAAGTTCATGTGCTGTTACATTCCAGTTCTTTTGGACAAATTCCAAGCTGCCTTCTATAGTGGAGTATCCTGAAGGGCAACTCAGGACAGCTCCAAGAACCTCAAGTTGAGTTTAAACTGTGTTTTAAATTTGTCTTTATAGTACATGGAAGGTTTCCCGCTGCCTTAATGGCTTGTACACATGTATATGTGGGTGGTAAACGTGTTCTTCAAGCACAGCAGTATTTCTGGGTTTTTTCCATATTTATGCAATGTCATACTGCCTAAGGAATTATCAAGTTTGATACAACTGAAAAGCAACATGAGTCACAGAAGAAAGCTTTCTATTTAAGGTACATGTTGGACTCCAACTGAACTAAAAAGAATCCAAGGCTATTGTTTTGCTTCTGTCATTAAGTAATTTGTGTTTGTAGATTTTGCTCTTGTTAAACTGAATGTATTTACCTCATTGCACGACTTAGTTTCTCATAAGTCATGCTGCTGTTATTCTTCTTTTTTCCCCATAACTGGGCCACCGCCTCTGACTTCAGGAAGCGGAAAACTCCCTCTGTACGATCCTCCCACTTGATCAGCCCTGGGTTTCTCTCTGGGTTTAGTAGAATATCCCTGATGAACTCCCACAAGTGGGTTCCCCTCGGATCTTTGGGGGAGGGAAAAGGTACATAGAGATGGAATGATTAACATATCAGAACATTAGCATCTTATTAAATAGAGGAGAGCAACGTGAAATATGTTGATGTGTTTCTTCTACATACTATGTTTTTTGACCTGGTGAGGACGACTGAAGGACCGTTTGATATCTGAAGAAAACACATCAAAGGATTATTTATGCAGTTTATTTTTACCTTTATACCCCTTTAAGTATTTTTTTTTTTTTTAACTGCATATCAATTGCCAAGTATTCATGTATAATATATTGACACTTTACATATATGGATTTCTCACCTGGGCTGGATTGTGTGGGTGAGGTGTCGGGCGTGATGTTTTGAACAGAGGTCACGTCATAGATATCTAAAATAATAAACACAAACAGCATTTTAGAAATTTTAAGAATGAAAAGGGAACAAAATCATATTTTATTTGCAGACTGACATAACTGCAGTACCTCCTGATGGGTAGTTGACGTCTGGAAACGGACAAGAGAAGTCTACTGTAAAAGACATCAAATGTGAGTGGAAGCAGAATTCATTTACACATCTATAAAAGATTTAAAAACTTTTTAGATAAGAACTTGTCCAAGAGATCCTTACAGTCAGGTTTCAGTTCCAGTTGCCCAATGTCCATATGGTAATTCCCTGTCGGGGCTAGTAAAAAAAAAATAAAAAAAAGAATAAGTTGCTATTATTGAACTTGAAGATTTGCATTCATCATGTGCATGGTTAGACATTAAAAAGTTACATCCCGTATTTTTTTATTTAATCATTTTATTGATATGAATATAAATACATAAATCAAATTTCAGTCAAATGTTTTTTTTTTGTCATACCCTGTCATCACAAACAGTTTTAAATTGCTCTATAAAGGATTAAAAAGTCACAGTTTGTTTTGTGAGAAACTGTCGGACACCTGTTCGATGTCCAACAGGTTGAGACAACAATAGCCAGTCTGTGTTTTAAGATTTGTCTCAGAGGCTTGGTTCACCTTGAATTTCTGGTAACGTGTCGGCAAAACCTGTTGTGCTGAGTTTCCTGGAACAATACTTGTGTTGAAATGCTATTAACTCTGATGATTGATTTAATTTGATGCGCTGACGCAACATTAAAAAGTCCTGTTTCCACAAAACCTTCATTCGAAACAGATGATGAGCCAATTCTCTGCTTGTTCCTCAGCGAAACCCTCCTCTTGCTTTGTTAGATCTATTCTTGCAGTAGCAAACAACAAATCCATCATCTCTTTCTCTTTAACTACTCTCTGCAGCGCCGTGCAGTGCGACCCCTGACCACCTCAGTGCTCCCTTCTCACCAACACTTCATCAAGACTGTGCTCCAGATACACCCAGCTCCTCTGTTTTTCAGACTAATCATCCGCTTTGTGTTGCCCCCTTTCAGCCCCCATCCCAGATTTTCACACTCACCGCTCCACTTGAGCTCTGTGATGCTGTGGAAGAGGATGTGTCCCACGCTACCGGCAGCATGGATGAAGTCCTGGTAGTTCAGGCTGCAGAGTTGTTGGCCATCCATGTCAAAAGTTTGGAAGGGGATGCTGGAGGCATCGATCTGGTGTATGTCCATGACTTGCTGCAGCCACTCCCACACCTGGTACTTACTCCAAAACTGCGGCTGAGAGTCATGAGGCCAAAGGCGACTTGAGTAACCAGACATCACCAACGAACCTGATGAAAGCAGCCACGGCGTAGGGTTATTTAACCATTTATAATCATTGTGCTTGTTTATGTCAGTGCACTGAAACATGAATTCACTGCTCAAGGTATTTGTCAATAATTAATCTGCAAAGCAGTTTTTGTGAAATAGCTGTTTAGCAATTTCTCTGTCGGGAATCCTTAATTTGTGTCTTGTGTTTCAGAGCTCTGGGCTCACCAGGTAAGCAATACATCAATTGCTAATTGTTGAGTGATTTTCACTTTGCATGGTAGCTTCATAACCAACGACTGGATCGCCGGATTGTTTAATAGGGAGCAATCAAAATCCTGACGCAGAAAATTTCAGCATGTTTTCTCAAAGCATTTTATGATATTAGTCAGACAATTTAATTAACTGATTCGATCAGTGTATATGCTTGAAAAGCATGGTGAAGTCTGCAATTTGATCATGTTAGGCTAGCTGTTAATCCTCACCGTCAGTATAGGAGTTCATAGGCCCCCAGGAAGTGGTCAGCTGGCTATCCAGAGGTGTGGAAGGAATGACACTCATATTGCAGCCTGAGTACGCTGATGTACCATCGCCCAGGAGATGAGACAGAGTGTAGATTGTATTGATTTACCCTATGGATCAAATAAAGATCAAACATTTCCCACATTAGTGATGCAAAAGAAATACTGGAACTGAGATAAGACGTTAACATTGCTCTTGCATGAATATATTAAGTTGTGATGTTGTAAACAGGTATGTAAAAACTTGCAGTCTAGTATTTTTTGAGTTTTCTAAACTTTTATTGCTTTCATTGCAGTAATGAAATCGGGCAAGTGAGATCTGAGCAAAGTGATCTTTTCAACTGAACATGTGCCTTATCATCTGTTGTTACAAACAACAAGTACACAAAAGTAACTTTTCATGGACAACAGTCAGTTTGTGGTTTAGGTTAAAATGTAAGACACAAATGAATAGGTGCCGTGAGTTGCGTGTATTAACAAGGATTTCATTGTTACTGCACAGCCCAGAGTTTCTTTGGTTAGTTTTTTTTCTAATCACGATTGTACGGTTCATTGTTGTGAAAAAATAACAGGAACTTTGTTCCAATTCTGGCATTAACACGAGAGACTCTTGTTACATACTGTGTTTCACCGCTGCAGTTACTTTTGAGAACAGGACTGAATACATGCAACAAAAAAAAAAAAATCATACATTATATATTTGCATCCTATGTAAATAAAGCAAGACCAAATTTCAGCAGCACCACTGTTTTCATAGTAAAAGTGTTGCCTGTGTAGCTGTTACAGCTGAGTCATATCTTACACGGCTCTCTGCCAACTTCTGGTTTATATAACTGTTGTATAGAATTGCAGTCTGCATGGTTGGAACATGACCTATTTTCAAGACCTGAAATACCAAACAAGTTTGTTAAAGTAATGGTGCTGCTGTTAGGATAACAGACTATTCAACTTCCATCATGTTGTTTAGTTGTTTCCCAACTTAAAAAAAAAACAAAAACTAGTCTGGTATCTTTTGGGCATTAAAAATGAATCAAGATTGACCTACTTTTCATGTAATGTACAATAAAACAATTTTTGTTCGACACCCAGTGACCCATACTTTGCCTGCTCCCTCGACACTCTTGGCCTTTCTTTTATGGCGAGCTATAAACAAAATTACACCACTGCCTGTCACATATTTCAACAGTAAACACTGTGCTTCCAAGTTAACACATCTGTGATGTGCAAACAGACAAAGTAATCTCCTCAGAACTGGCAAAACACCTTCAGAACACTTTCCACTCAAGACATCTGATTGAGATTTCCCCACGGAGATATTGGCGACACGTGTCCTCATGCCAAGGCAAATCATCCCCTCGGTTGACAATCTGCCAAATGTACTCAAGCGCCTTCTGTTGTATGTTAACCCAAACTCTCTCCTGCTGCCAAGCATGTATCTTATCAAAGATAGTTTCTGTCAAGTACACCAGTACAAAGGAAAAGAGGCATAGTCATGGATCAATAGCATGAAAAGGAAAAAAAACAATATCACTCCTCTGTCTTTGTCACAGTATTCAAGCAGTATGTTAACACTGCTGTAACATTGCATTCATTTTAGTTTTGAGTGAGGTTGTCTGAGGTAAGCTGATATTTGTTTTTTTCTGCTATTCCGCTATCAACCTGAAATTAAACATAAGAGCTCTGTCGTACAGCTGATCTTTCTGCAACATCAAGATTTAAAACAGTGTGACGAAGTGAAGAGATGATAGCGGGAAAGTGTACTGGACAGAGAATAACAGATAAGCATGGGCAAATATTTTGTAATGTGTAAGCCACTATGTCAATAGATAAAACATTGTTGTAACCAGGAGAAGCACATTGGTGAAGAGAGAAAAAAATAATCCACAGCAATGCCCTCTGTTTAAAATGACTTGAATATTCAATGACACATTGCTGAAGAAAAAAAACTGTTTTGGAATAAACTGATACAAGCAGAGCTGTTTAAAATTCAATTTGATGCTACTGCCCAGCACCAGTGTGTCGGCCTACCAGAGCAGCAGAAAGAGGTCCAAACAAATCTGATGGAGGTCTCAAGTAGATCCACTCTCAACAAAGCTGAGAAAGAAAAAACCCTCTACAGACTCCACCACTGGAGGGTACAGGTGTTCAGAGCTTGTCACGATGAGTTCTTTTGCTTCGCAAGTCTGTGAATTACCAGATGTGTGCACACATACACAAACAGGTGCTGCCCCACTACAATGGGTTTTTTATCCAGCTAACTTCCTCATCCTGTTCCAATTGGCTACCTGTACAGGTTTATTCGAGGTTAGTATTTGCATAATTCACACCCACACACACACACACACACACACACACGTGCGCACACACAGACATAAAAAAAAAAAAACATACACACATTCACTGACACTCAAACACACCTACACACACTGACACACACACACACACACACACACACACACACACTCGACATGGCTTTTTTCTTCTTAATTTTCTGTTTCTTCTTGTCCACTCACACAAGTCCATGCTCGCTCGAGCATAAAAACACACAATTATGAGTGAATACAGGCATGGGTCCAAATGCACTCCAAATCCCACAAAGGGGAAGTAAAATTGTTAATAGTTATTCTACACTATTCCTAAAATAGTATTTTACCTCAGATAAAATTCCTTCCCCTGTTACATTTGTTTTTCCTATTTCATCATGATGAATGAGGCGCTGACAGCTTAGATCGGTGGACCTGAGAGATTTCTTTCTTCCTCGCCTTTTTAAAGTTGCTGTAGCTGCACGTTATGTAAACATTAGTAGCTGTGTGCGTGCCTGAAATTACTCCGCGACAATGACTACATTGAGATACACATTTAGAAACTCAAAACTTTCTACTCTCTCTTCCACGGCCTATTTCGGCTTTGAAAAATTGCAAATTAACTTCACGCTGTGCGTCTGTTTGAGCGATGATGACTATTTAGGACAAGATTGTTTTAGTCTTGCTTAGAGCTATATGATCTCACTGCACTGCAATCACAACAGACTTTGATCACCTCCTATAATAGCTCCAACCGACGAGGGGAAATCCACAGGTGTCTGAGTAAAGACTGACAGATGACAATTAGCTTTGGTATGTGTTTCATGAATCCCAGTGAGCATCTCACAACAATGACAGGAGTGGAGAAAGAAAAGCAGCTTCATTATGAATACATTCTTTGGCAAGACAAGCTATGCCCCCGTCATGGATCGTGTGTTACTTTTGTTACTATTGTTTCGACGAGGGTATCAGATAGTACTGTAAATGACCCTGTATGTTCAGCAAAACGTTGTCACATACAGTTGGCATAATTTGTAAAAATGTACCTTGTTTCAAAGCAGTAATTTTACGCTACAAGGATATAAGACAGTAACGACAAATAACAACTTCATCAGGTTCCTCAAAACATGTTTGTCCTGTTGAGTTGCTGTGGGGTTTTTATTTCCCACTCCACATCAGCCAAAAGCAACAACTCACATTTCCAAATAAATTGTAAGGATGAAAAACACCTCTGCAGAAGCAAATGTGGCAAAACAGCGGTTTTAGTGAACTCTGTCACCCCTCATATCTGCTGTTGCCCCATACTGACAATACACAGAGAGAGTTCAGAAAGTCTATTTTGGTTCGACACCAATTAGAGTTTGGGCAAATTGTAACATGTTTGATCTTCGATCTGAATCGGATCTGTGGCATTGTACCACCAGGATACCTCTCGGGACCAGAGGCACTGACAGTATCATGTTGATAATTGATGCGACTATGAGCAGGGTTGAACTGTATAATAGGCAGAAGCCAAGAAACACTGTGAGGAATGTATGTCAGGCTTTTTCTGGGAGTTGTGCTGAAGCAAGAAAAAAAAAAAAGAAGATTCAAAACAAATAAACTTATGTAATATTTGATTTGGGTAATAATAAATCACGTTCAAGTTGTGATATTTGTGAACTCCAATGTAACCTGAGTAAAATATACATTACATTATCAAAGTGCAGACTTAATTTGCCCGATAGACTGATCCTTACGTTTGGCAGACTCCACAGTTCGTGCTGAGCTCACTTTGGAGGTTCTCACTTTCTCCGAGTGCGAGTGTGTGTGTGTGTGTGTGTGTGTGTGTGTGTGTGTGTGTGTGTGTGTGTGTGTGTGTGTGTGTGTGTTTGTGTGTGGAAACACAGTGAATCCCCTCATCAAGACGCGGGGATGTGCAATCAGTGTCCGGCTGGAGACGGCTAATTAAGCCGTTGACGCTTCTGGACTGCAGCGCAACACACAAACATATGCACATGTGCCATTTTCATTATATTTCCAATAAAGGTGAGGTATCTGAATGAGATATCAGTTGTCATTATTAATCCGCAAGATGCTCTATTCAAATGCACACACACACTATTTCTCTCCAGAGAAAAGGCAGCTCATAAACATTCCCCTCAACAAAACGAAGCACTCGCATCAAATCCACGCCGCCACACAACAGACACTCTTTTGTTCTTGTTGCACAAACGCTCACAATCAGGCATGCATTCACAGCCTTCAGCCTTTGTCCGACCGTGTTGATGTGGCCACGTTCACGGCTCACTCGCGTCTATAATGGTCGCCCGTTCGACTTTTTCATAGTTCACCGTGGCTTCTGTTTGACCCTCTGACCACCTGTACTGACATCTCCTCTTTAGGAACAAAGGAAAGTGACAACAGAGGGAGGCAATAGTGACAGAGGGAATCAGAGAGTGTGGGAAGAAGAGAAAAACAAAGTACAACGTGATAAATGTGCTTTTTTTTGCCTTCAGATCCTGTGTTGATAACCAGAATTTAACATTTCAAATGAGAACATTATTAGTGCGAAAACGTGAAAGAAAACCGCCTCAGGTGGTATTTGGTGAAACGCAGTTGCTGTCATGCAAGTTTAACAACAACAATGAGTCAACGTAACAGGTTCATTCATCTCTGAAGTTTGAAGTCAAAATAAGCCCTTCCCGAGGGCTTTATTAGCTTCCAATTGCGGCATGTCTAATTTTTGCTAATGGAAATTAATGACGGGGTTAACTGAATCAAGTCTTAATAGGATTAACACTTACAAGAATGTCAATAGAAGCTTTGGTGTTAATGAAAATTTGGACACTTTGGGAAATAAACATTAGCTGACAACAAATAGTCGGACAATCAGGCTTAATGTCCTGTAACGTAAACAGAATATTATTCATTTGTATCGTGTGTTATGATTGTATCGCAATGCATCCAAGTGGCTTTAACAGACGGATTTTCCAGCCATAACAAAGTAGCGGGAGTGTAGCGTCGCATTATGTAATAACAATGCAATAGGTAATAAAGTAATACATTTTCAACTTATGTAATAACACCGCCTTTTGTAATGTAATTGTTGAATAGATTACGTAATAATCTTGGCCGAATAGATTACGTAATAATTTTGTAATAACTTGGAACATATTGCAACAGTTACTATAAAATGCGGGTGCTCTACTTTTTATTAAGAAAATTTATTAATTTTGTGCATTATGTAATAAATCATCAAAATTGATGCCTTAATTAGAAAAGCAATCATTCCAGAATAACATCAAGCTTTCCAGCGTAATTTGAATTTTTCTTTTTTTTTTCATTAGTAGGATGTTTTATTGCTCAAGCCTGAATCAGATGTAACTGTATTCATTCTAATGGAGAATATGTTCACAAGCCAGGAACAAAAGCTACACTCAATCATTAATGACAAAAATGATGGGCTCACTGTAATTTTACAAGACAAACATGCAATCGGCATTATTTTATGTAATTATTATAGATGATTCAAAGCATAAAAACCCAAAAACAAATATTTATTACATTATTACATATTGCACTGTTATTACATAGCGCGGCGCTACAGGAAGATAATGCAAAAATCCAGTTGGTGAATGAGTAAAGGTGAAGTTATACAAGCAGAGAAACCTAACATGGGGCGAGTGATGCATAAGAACATTACTGCAAAGTTAAGTCAACTTCATTCTGTCTTTTACATCCTTGCCTGCCACGGTGAATAACCTGATAGTTGATCTTTTAAACAAGATCTTTCATTTCATCTTGGCGACGCACAGCCTAGACGGCTTTTCTTTCAAGTGATTGCAAAGTGCCTCTGTCAGGGTTACTATTGTCTCTGCAAAAAAGAGCCACCTCATGATTGAATAAAAATCCAGGATCAGTGATGGATCCTTCCCAGAATTACACCCTTCACACAGACTCTCCCACCTCGCACTCCGTAATCAAGTCCAAACCGGAGCTGCAGAGTGATGAAGCTCACACATAATCCTGCCTTATCCAAGAAGCTGATGGAAGGAAGTATACAAGGATATAAAACAGTCACAAAAGATAAATAGTATTCCTATACCAAAACTACTTCTGAGAAGAATTTACTAGTGAAGAATATATATTATCTAACATGACGACTTTAAGAGGATCTACATGCTACTGAATATGAATACCAATATTGCACAACTTTGGATGAATACGTAAGTTAAAAGTGATACAATATGATTTATGCAGACGATGTTGATGTATTTGTGCTTTGGGATTTGTTCTTGCAAATAACAGTACAATTTCTCTTTCTCCTAATTTAACATGACTGCCTGCCTATCACATGTGTGTCGAATTGCCATCGGCAACATTTCGAAAGTGCAGCACTTTGTTCTTTAGGTCTCTGTTCTCTTGATTTCTATATATCTTGAATATGCATATTATGCATGTTGATACTATGATAGAAATACATTTGCAATATATTGCACACCCCTAACTAATATTCAAATATGCCAAATTTGTTTAACAAACAAGTTGCGATGTATAAAAAATTTAAAAAGGTATCCATTAATCTAACACTATAATAAATTGGGTCCAATACCTCATGAGGTAACGGTTAGTTTCCCCACTTGAAATGTTCAAAGTTATTCCTGACCATCTGAAACGTCTTTACAGCTCAACTCTACGCAGCACAGCAATAAAAACCGACTCAATAACTATCAAGTGATGACGAAGCAGCTAGATGAGAGATATTAGAACTAAATTACAAAAGGGGAAGTTGCACAGTATTCGTCTTTAATCAAACCCATCATATCAAAGTCAAAGACGGAAGAGGACACTCATGTCCCATTCATCTGGAAGCCTGAGAAAAAGTGATGGGAAAAGTTATGAGAGCATTAACTTTAGGAGATGAAATGCTGTTTCCACAAGTAGAAACTGTTCAGGGTCTTTACGCATCCCTGGAAACTAGGAAGCTTCTCAAATCCATAACCATCATCGCCATCTTCAGATTCATTGCAACTTGGCTCCATGCCAAAAGTGAGGCCGACTTACCAGCAATGAAAGCTCAACATTTACAATAGAGGCTAGAAGTCTTGGACGATACTGTACTTGTTAGTTTTGCCTCTTTCTCTCTCTATCTCTCACACACACATACACACACACACACACACACATACTCCCGAATGCCCACTGGAGTTTGATTGAACAATGTAATTACTCATAATTAGCAGCCATT
>OMNM01000575.1:0-18864 GCA_900302745.1 Parablennius parvicornis
ATGAAGTGCTAATGCATAAAATTGGGTATTTCCCACATTCAGTTTCACAATGATAAAGAAACCTCTTACATGGTGGTTAAACTGTTTTGAGGGCCACGAAGGAGGCACATAAGAGCTGGAGCCAGATGTGGTCACTCCATATAAGCAATGCAGGGCTTTAGTGGTTATCACCCACGCATCACAGTGAGAATATTACTATTTTGAGTGAACAGCTCGGAGGGAAATGTCCTCCGAGCTGCCCCCCCCACACACACACACTCACACAATGTCAAGCTGCAACACAGGTGGAAGGAGATTTTTAATATGTCGTCCTACTTGTATGCACTATTTGGATGTGTAATTGAACTCTCTTGTTGATCGTTGTTTCACCCTAGATGTCCCCTCAGTGGCCTGCAGACTGAAGCTCCTACTTCACCTTGAATCACGCTTCGACATCAGTGGTTCGTACTCCGGAGAATCACAGGTAACTTCAAGGTCAACTCTGGATTTTTGTTTGACTGTACGACAGAAGGCATGTTACCATGGTAACTCATGTCTGAACGGTTAACCCGCTCTGCAGGAGGTCATGTTCAAGGTCAGAGCGCAGCATGAATAAAAGACTTATTGATCAGGATCGACTGTCTGTTGTCTCAGGAGTCTGATTACAGTTATGAGACAGGGAATTTTTTTTTTTTCCAGTACGAAACATTAAAATTATTCATTTAGCTGTTCTTTATCCTGAAATGGCCAAACAATTAAAAACATACGGCTTAACTTTATGATTTTAAACATGTATTATGTAAACAAAGAAAACAGAACAGGCGCCGCGCTAATTATTCTGCTTGGTTTTATATATGTGCTACAATTAATGCAGACGTCCCTCCACATTCACACAAATGGTAAGCAGTGAAGTCATTGGAAGTGAAATATAAATTAATTAATACATTTTATAATGTATTTTACTCAAAATAAAAGGGACAAAGAAAGCACGAACATATGCAGGAGTAAAAAGTTCCATGTTGCTTCGCTGTGGTTTGTATGTTTGCAAGATTGGATTGCTTTGAAGTATATTGTTATTGCTTATTTTATTTATTAGAGAATTTGAGATAAGGTACTTTTAAAACTTAAATTATTTACCATAAAATAAGTACTGATGTTGCTATGGGGAGGAATTGATGATAATTAAATTAGTGCAATTGCGGATTTTTTTTGAAGTTTTTGTTGTAGTTGCTGCAGCGGTATTGATTTTCCTTTATAATATATGTATTTTGCATATTGTGTTAATGCAATGGTCTGCTTGTCAGCGGTGAAGCAGCTCTGCGTGGTTTTTCTGTGCCTTCTATTGGTCATATGCGGCAAACGTGACCCTCCTTATGTGATTGCACTCAGGAACGGTCAACTCTTTGACAACCAGCTTTGTAATAGAATTTATCACGACCACAGACGTGTGATTAGATCAAGTCAGAGTGCAGAGAGATGGTTCAGCTTTAATGTAAAGGCCTCTAGTTCCTTGAGGGGCCTGGATATTTTCAATGTGACCTATGAACTCAGTGAAGATGGGACTTGATAACTCATTTTTCAAACTTGAATGTTTTCCTCAACACCAATAAAGGTAGAGTGAAAGGAATACCACCAGTGTTATTTGTGTGGAATTCCTTGTAGTAGCATAAACACCACCATGTTTTACCAAATTGACCTTTTGTGGTGCAACTGATTGATGTATTTACATCAGGAAAATGGATATATGTGCAGGTTTGTGCCACTTTGTAAGAGAATTAGTTGTTAATTGGTGCATTTTGCATTGAGTTAAAGTCTAAACTCCACACAAGGTAAAGAAATATCTTTCAACAGCGCTTTGAAGTTCCACTAGAACATCTCTTTTTACATGGTCATAACCACGGTTCACTTTATAACTGTATATATGAAATAGTTCATTGTTAATTTACCCTCTAGTTCCTTTGGGAGACAACTCAGTTGTCTCAATTGGTTTGCGGCAATTGCAGTTAGCCTTACCATTATGTCACCTGCATTTCTAAAGACGTTCCCTCAGTTTGAGCTTTCAGTTTCAAAAGTAAATATTGATATAATAGCGATGGATAAATGAAAATGGTGTGATCATAGGGTTGAATTCTCACCATGTGCTGCTTTCTTTGAAGAGAAAATAGTGTGCAAATATTAAGTTGGCAGGTAAAATCTGGCAACTTTTGTGCTAGTTTAGTGTGTAAAACTAAACAAAAATTGATATTATTTCCAACTCAGGCCTGTGAATTTTCTCTGACCACTGCAGTAATCAGACAAGCACTAATCACTTCTCTGCTTAAGTTCAGATTACAAGATGTTGAAGAAGTGTCTGCATTTTATAGCATCTACAGATGATTTACTTTTTTGGCAGTTTTAAAGTTGGGCTGTGTCTATATAAACAAAAATGGATGTGATTCTTTTTAATGCTAGCCTGAGAAGACTGGTGAAAAGCTGGCCTGTTTGAGTTAACCTCCGCTTATTCACTGTTTTCTGGTGCTTCATGACTTTTCACAACACAGCTCAACACAAAACATATATTGTTCCCCATTGTTGAGGTATTGGTAGAAAATCTTTACTATGTTTATCTTTACTATACTATCTTTTCTACTAATCAATATTGGTGCACTGGGAGAGAAGAAAGGCAGGGACACAACCAGCAAGTCAAAAAAAGAATAAACAAAAAAGATCATTTCCATTATTCCAACAAGTGACATCGCAAGGCTCTGTTTTTTTTTTTTCTTCACCTGTCTAGGAAGGAAAAAAGAGCAAAATCAAAGTGAACACCAAAATGTGTTTTTTTTTCTCCCTCTGGTTTCTGCCTCTTTTCTGCTGTTGATTGTTTTCCCTTCTTCTTCCCTGCATGTGCACCATCCTACTTGCATTGACTCAACCAGCCGGATTGTTATTCTGCTCAGGGGTAATACAAAGAGATTATCGACAAGGAAATCGTCATTTCATTTCGAGTGCTGCCTTGTGCAAAAACATGATTTGAATAATGGAAAAAATAAATTAAATGTCAAGTTGACTCAAAGGATCATCAAAGTAATTGAATTTTCTAAATGTAATGTTTTTAAATCCTTATATCATGCATATTGACTACAGCAGATTTAGTTTTTTTTTAAGAGTTTCATAATGGAAAAGCGCTATGCGCTTCAATCAATAGGTTAAAGTTCTGTAAATAAATTTGAAGCATATTATTTACATGAACTGAGAACTATAATGAGACTTATAGGACCAAATCAGTGTGTTTGTTTCTGATATAGGAGTTTTCAAATAAAAAAGTTAATTCACACGCTTTTCCGACGAGTTAATCTGATTGTAAAGAGACATGATTGAGATTCTAAAGACAAATCAGTGCAAGCCGACTACATCAGCAGTCAGAATGTGATCGTACGACTATCAAAAATGGTTGCAAATATAGAATAAAGAAGAATTGTACATACCAATTATCAGCAGATAGATCCCTGCCCAAAAATCAACTGTGGGTGACAGCTTAGACGTGTATCTATCATCCATCTTTGTCCCGCCAGTGGGAAAACAAACAAGCAAGATCACCTCCAGAGATGGGGAAAATAGCAGGCTGTCAAGTGTGGTTCCAAAAGTAATTGTATTGATTTTTCAAAAATGCCAAGCGTAGTGTTTTCGACACAGTCCGTCAACGTATACCATCCTCATGATCCAGCGTCTGACGCATAACCAGCCTGCTGGAATAATGTGGCATATAGACCCAAAAAAAACAAAAAACTGTCCTTGTGCACAGTGGCACAAATGATCAACAGACCCTCCCTCCATCTTTCTACGTGGACTGGCCACATGTAAACACACACACACACATACAAACACACATCAATAAAACTCTATTTATGTGAACATTGTATTTTTTGTGCTTTCATTTTTTTCATGTAACTTAAAAGTAATTATAATTATAACCAAATGATGAAGTGTTAAACCTTATTAGAACACACACACGTATGCACGCACGCACGCACACAGTAAAATGTGGCCTGCTTTCATTATTTCTAACCTGTCATGGTCCTCACAAAGACAGTCTTTCAAATGCATACACAAACACACACACACACAGTCTACTCCGATTATAATTACTAACAATCACTTTAACACATTCTACTCCTCTCAAAGATCAAATCACACACACACACACACGCACACACACACACACACACACACAGACACAAAACACCTTGTTGCAAACTGACCTGATAGTCGCGATGGCTGTTCCAAAAGAAGTTTTTTTTGTGTGTTTTTATATTAATGAATTGACTGGATTCATTGAAAAGTGTGTTATTGTCAGTTATCTTTTTGACTGAAGGTTGAATTGAAAATGGTGGCAGATTAATTTCTTTGTCAGGGGGATTTGTGCGGGTGGGGGGGCACCAGTCCATTGTGTGGTTGTCTGTTCTCACACCTGTGATTGCAGGAGGGTCAGTGAGCTTTTAATCGACAGTTATTCAAGATAGTACCTCTTCTCACATTCTCAAGCAGGGCTGGCATTTATAATCATTATTACAATTGCTAACACACTAAAATGACGTGCAAAGTACAATTATTCAAACTGGCACATAGAGAGCAAAGAATCTTATCAAGTCTACAAAACTCTGAACACATTTTCTGTTTTACACATAGCATGCAATTCAAAGTGGCACTTTTTTAATGCACTGAACACGGTTGGTTCTCTGTATAATTAGACACAACACCCTCACAAAAAGTCACGTTAGCCATTTGAAAACACTGATATCTGAAATTCTATTGGCTAATTGGCAAAAAATTTGTAGGACCTGGCAAATCAGGAAGTAGGCATTGTAAAAAAGAAGAGGAAGAGGGAGGTTGAGAGTGTGAGGAGGAGGATGAGTGAGAGAATAGAGGTAGAGCAACAACATTCAACAAGTCAGTCTGTCCACATTGGCTCACGATCTCAATCGAAAACAATTCAGAATGAAACTACTGATAATAAGATAAATTCTCAAAGAAACAAAGAGCTCAGACGACCACATGGATGTAAGTACAATATTGACTGCGTTACGTGTAATA
This sequence comes from Parablennius parvicornis, assembly GCA_900302745.1. Taxonomy (NCBI): domain Eukaryota; kingdom Metazoa; phylum Chordata; class Actinopteri; order Blenniiformes; family Blenniidae; genus Parablennius; species Parablennius parvicornis. The sequence goes on from OMNM01000575.1 coordinate 5,050, forward strand.
TTGTTTCCCAGTGTACTCCATAACACTATATTGGCTGATTTTCAGCACAGCAGTGAAAGGTATGCACTGACTTGTTTGGTGGAAAATTAAAAAAATAAATGTATGAACAACATGTGTGTATCTGCAAGTAATTATGTCTGCCACGGACGTAATGAAATCGCCTGCGTTTATTGCCTCCTCCAAGGTAATAGTTTTTTGTGAGGTTTTGTTTGTCTGTTTGTCTGTCTGTTCGCAGGATTGCGTAAGAACTCCTGACGGGATCTTCCTAAAAAAAATTCAGAAGATGTGTCTTGACCTAACTTAGATTCTATCAGATTTTGAGAGTGATCCAGTCAACCATCTGGATACAAAAAAATAAAAATATCAAAGATCCTGTTTTTCCCCTTTAATTATCAATGAGCCATCTTCAAAAAATCACATCTTTCTGAGATCATATCTGATTGACTTGTAAAAATTCAGTGACCTGTAGGACAGTCATATCTAGTAACGAGCAAAATTTGATCCAGATCGGATCCAGAATAAGGTCAGGAAAAATTCCGGAATCTAACATTGGAAACCCCGTTAACGAGTTTCAAAAATCATAACTCATAGAATTTATTTCCGATTCTCTTGAAATTTGATATGTATATTTGTAACATCATTGCCCTGAATTGTGCCAAATTGTGTTTGGCTCTGATCCAGATTAATGATATGGCTGCACTTTGAATTTTGGAAATCTTAATGTTGAAAACGCCATTTGGCGGAGGTCTGTGTTCTCTGAGTGCTTTTCTAGTTTATTTATTTTTCTGTCTGTCTGTCTGCCTGTTTTTTTTTTTTTCCACCAGAGATAGATCTTAGGCCCCAGATGACCATTAAACTTTGGGAGTGATCTGTGTCTGGATCTGCATTCTGGATCCGGATTTCAGTTTTTACTGTCAAATTGTAGCTGACAGTCTGCTGAAAAAGAAGTATGGCAACGGATTTGATGTATCTTCAATACTTATGGAGCTATCATTCATAGTTATCAATGCTAAAGGTACATCTTATTGTTCAAGAAATATACTAAAATAGATCAAATAAATATAGGACTATTTTTTTGTTTCACATTAAAATATGGGGAAACTGAGCTACTTGGTGGAGGTCTGCGCTCTGCGAGTGCTTTTCTAGTTTTGATAATGTTGTAGGTAGTTTTGGTTGCAGTGCTGCATTTTGCAGGATTAATGAGGTATTTTGTGAATTGTGTGAAGTATTTTGATGAAGCCAGCTTAGTTTGCAAAATTGTCTTTTAGAAAATGGAAGAAAAGCTGTAAGTCCGTTTTTGCATTGGGACACATTAGCTTGTTGATATGGCTGATTGGTTTACATACTGTGTAATGATCATTAATACTTTTGCAGACAGTTGTTGGGTGGGTGTTTTTCTTTGGTTTTCTATGACTTTCCCATCTAAATGGCAAAAGGTAACACTAATTCCACGTTTCCAACTAGTTTGCCCTCTGGATATCCTTGAATCGCTGACCCCAACTACCATAACGTCCAGGTTTATCTTTACATTTCATACGAGCAATCTGAGAAAAGTACAGTTCATTCACACCGTGTCCTCCTGAGGTGTGACAATGCTACAACTGTCATATAGTGCTGCTTTGTCAGATGCTGCAGCAATGCTTAGAAGTGGAGGATTGTTTTCCGAGCGGAGGGAGCATGTGGCGTCATCTCTTTGTTTAAGAAGCTGAGGCTTAGTGGCTATTTTATTAGTTTCTGAGAACTCAGAGATTGTTTCATGTTTCACGATGTACTTGTGTCGTTTTCACGTGTTTGAAGCAGTGACCCTGTGAAATAGCATGTCAGGTCTGGCTACATAAGTGTTCTTAAGAGTAGAAAACATATAGTATGTTGTGTCTTATTTACGCTTTTTGTGTGAGTTAACATATAGAGTTTGATATAGAGTTAATGTCTCAAACTTTAATAGGTGGATTAAAACAGGAACTTTTTCAGGTTTAAAGAGCCACCGGAAAATGTTGGGACTGCTGAATCAAAGTCTCTTTCTCAGGAAAATGTTCATTTAAACACCTTTTTCTCGGAGTATGTTATATAATGGTCTTTTCTTTACCCTGCCCATGAAGTGGCATTATCCAACCCAAGGGAGCATTTAATAACTGATGAGCTGTTAAATGTCAACTGATCAAATGAAGCCACAGCAGTGGAATCACGTATCAATAATTTGTAACCATTAATCCTTTTAAAAGTTGTTTTGTTTTCCATAAAAATTATTTTTATTTTTATTTTTTTATCTGTGTTTTGTTGAATATAGACAGTAAACAGTTGTTGCATCCTCTACCTGTACATCTATATTTGTACCTCTTCGTCTGCTTGACGTAAACAGAACAGTAAATATTCCATACAGGTGCCAGACGACGAAAAGATAAATGAACATGAGATATAAAACTATACTATAACCACGAATCACCACGAATCAGAGAAAAGAAATAAGATATATCCAAACAGAAAAAGATGTGCGCTCACTCAACAGAATTGTACCTCTGCATGTTTGTGTATGTGCTTGTTCAACCCTCAGAACTCCTCCCAGTCATGGATCTCATTTAATAGCACTGCGTTCCTCATCCACTTGCTTTGTTAACTCTTTTACTAAAGGATTGAATAGTTTATTACTCTTTTTCCTCCCACAGTAATTTCAGACTTTAGTATCTGTCAGTTCTATTTAGCTGTACTGAGAAGCTCAGGTTACAATGCTCTCTGTGATTAGCTGAGAGTACCGAGGAATCCTGCTCACTTGATATCAGAGTGAAGGAGTTAAACTGTGTCTGTATGTATGGTGGTCTCATACTCTATCTGCAGGTAGAAACGCCAACGTGCTCGTGACTTATTTATAGAACTCAGCTTTTATTGTTGCAAGTGAATTTTCTATTGCATTAAGGTTGGGGAAAGAAGATTTATTTGCATTTAGCTCCATCTACACACTGAATAACTCGTGAACTAGTGAGAACTGGCTCAGTTGCACTTATAGTGCATACTTGCATGCAAGCACACAGCAAATGACCAGATCGAGATAATAGAATATTGATATTCGCATGCATGTTTGTTTTCAGATGGTTATCAATAGCCAGTGTGTATCCTTTCAAGCCAGAGACTATAATTGGGAAAATAATTGGTGAAAATGTAGAAAATAACAAGCAAGATGACATTTATGTCAGTGTTTTTAGGCCACTGGTTAATTTGTTCAGCGAGCCAAAACACAATGATTAAGCCTGGTGAAATTTGCATTATCTACTATATATCAGTTAATACAACTGTCTTATCAATTAACAAGATATTGTAATAATGCAAGATGCATACTGCTGATAAAACCGCCATTCATGTGAGCAAACGTGTGCACATGTTTCGTATCTAAACAAGACTTAGTTTGGGACATTTGATCCTGGCTTATAAGATTTACCCTCTCAGTCAGATGGAGTCTAAAGTATTACCAGAGATTGTAATCCGGCCACCAGATGTTTCAATTATTGTGTTCAGGTTTTGTGCACTTCAGCAGTATTATTGGCCGGAGTTGAGAAAGGCAACAGATGTTTGCAGTGAGAAAAGAGACTGGATGTCAAACAGGATTCAGATGTCACAGGCCAAGAAGGGGCATTCGCTGCTACACAAGAGCTGTTGTTTCTTCATAAATGTGACGTATTGAGAACGGACACTTAAATCTGATATAAATGGAAACAGGGATTTGTATGAATAGCAGAGTAGCCTACTGAGAAATTACAATATTATCAAGTGTGTATAGTGGATGGATGGTTACAATAAGTACATGCTTTACTCTCAGCAAGTACAAAGTTGTTGTAATTCATGTTGATTTTTTATTCTATGTACAATCTCTCATCCATCGTTGCAGTATTTCATAAAAAAATCCACTCTGCGATAATAATAAAGTGTTACAAGTGAGATAAAATCTGTGTAATAAAACTATTTAAGATTGAGACGTATTAAGACACAAAACCATTAACAGTGCTTTACGACAAAGTAAGGGACATACATTAATTGCAAGGCAGTTAACATTATGAAGGAAAATTAAAACAGCGATTAACAAAGGCATAAAAAGGAGAATAAATAAAGTAAAAACTTTATTAAGAATTCCTATCTTTCATTCACTTACTCGGCAGGTATAGGGAGCCTCTTTAACTGACACTGATATATAGAGCTGCGTGTCATCACCTGCAAAATCATGATAGATGTTATAATGATCTGAGCCAGAGGGAAGACAGAGATGTTAAATATAAGAGGCCCAATGATGGAGCCATGTGGAACCCCACAAGTGATTTTCATTTGCTCAGGTTCATAATTACCAAATAGTCCTGATCTTGCAAGTAAGATTTAACCAAATTTAACCCAGTGTCAGAGATTCCCTGAAACATTGTTCAAGTCTGTTGAGCGGCTTGTTGTGGTCAACCGTGTCAAAAGCACCACTGACATCCACTAAACACTAAAACTGAAACTCTAAATCTGTCACTACTCACGTAAGATGTAGTATTTTTACCCTTTTTTGTAAGGTTACTTTGTACATTTAAGTATTGCTGTACATTTAAACTAATTCAGTTATATTTTGATGCAAACAATACTTCCTCTCATTGGTTTTGCAAGGCAGATCATTTAATTTGTGAAGGTCGACGCTCATGGGATGCTCTTCTGAAATAGCTTCCATGGTGGGATATGAGACTTGACCTCAATTTGAAGATGTTGATAATTTTTAAACAGTTTACTGAAGCCTTTCTATTGTCATAAACAGTTCCAGTATAATCACAGACATGCTACTCATTGAGCATGTTCGGGATGCTCTGAATCAGTGTATACGACAGCGAGTTCCAGTTCTTGCTGATATCTAGCAACTTGGCACAGCCATTGAAGAGGAGTGGAAGGAAATTCCACAATCAACAACCTGATCTTATGTATATGAAGGAGATGTGTTGTTTTGAATGAGGCAAATGGTGGTCACACCAGATACTGACTGCCTTTTGAACCCACATTGACTCCCCAATGATACTATAAAACCTCATATTTGGACAAATTTGTGAATAATATTTAAGAGAAATAGGCCTTTTGTGTACATATCTTAGATGTTTGGGTTCAGCTCATGAAAAATGGCAGCAAAAACAAAAGTGTTTTTTATGCATTTATATTTGTGTTCAGTTTAGTTGCCCATGTTACCGAGACCTGGGCAAGTTATTCATGCCGCCGTGGGAAAAGATGAATGATCATTGTCACATCAGTTCATCAGCACAACTCTAATAAAAGCACTCATTGATGTAATTAGGATTAAAATCCTCCGAGTGGAGGAACTTTAGGCTCAGACTGAGATAAACCAAAGCACTCCAGTTGTAGGCATGGAAACCAAATTTGCAAACCTGTTGGGAACCCGAGAGTGTCGGTTCGCTTTGACGAATATTCTTGCATCCAAGCGCAACAGATTTATTCATTTCCTGAATGAGACGTGAGGAGAAACACACACACGCGCCATGGAAACATGTTTACATGTTGGAGAGAAATTTGTCGCTTGTATATGAAGATGTAATTAAGGTTCTCATGTGGGAATGATGTGAGGAGAGAAGTGGCAGGATAAACTATTTGATGAGATGTGGACACAGCCTGTAAAGCCAACATCAGAGAGGTTTATGGAAAACAGTCTCCCGAGTTTTGCTTTGCACAGATTTGCTGTGAGAGGGAGGAATCAATAACAAGAAAGAACAGGTGTGAAAAGGGACATTCATAATAAAACACGAGTACTCATTATCATATACTTCCTTTTATACATATTCTTACGGTTAATGAGGGCAAATTCCACGAGACCACAAGTTCTATTAATAGTTCCACATTTGCATTAATATTATATAAAAAAAAGTCATGACCTATCTTTTCTCCATGCTGCAGTAATGTGCCCTCTTATAGATCCATATATATGTTGAACTACCTGTACAGTGCACTTCCTGTCAGTTTTCACTTTGCATTGACCAGTGATGTGCTACACTAAATGTATCTATAAATATCTCTGTCACTCAGCTGTGTGCAGTCAAAAATTACTTAACAATTTATGAAGGCTTATCAACTTGGGTACAAAGTATAGATTTTCAGGGCCGTCGCCTCGGGAGATGGCCGCCTGACCTTTCGACAAACCCCATTATGTACAGGTGCATGGACAGGTGAAGGCTCAGGGAGGAGTGGAACCAGTCGGCTCCTTCACAGGTCGAATCACAGTCAGTCGAGGTGTGTTGACGCTTGTCAGATTCCCTCCAATTACAGTGAGCCTTGTGCTGTCGGTGCGGTCAACTTGTGGAAGTGTGAACAACATCTCAACTGAGCTTTTAAATCTTTTAGACCTTTTCTCTTCTTCCTGCTAAAAGCAGCTGCTTCTGTTCTGTTGTCCAGAATCTGATCTTAAACCTCGAGTTGTCTTAGGGTCAGATTTTAGACTGCTGTACTTTGGCTTGGAAAAAGAGAATAGCTTCATGTTTGCTTCATACAAGGATGTAAAATTTTCTTTTATTCAGCCTTTGTCTGGAACAGTAACGACATCTGAACACGGCATCAGAATTTCCTTTTAACTGAATCAAATTAAAGTCAGTTCGATTTTGTCCAAATTATCCAGTTTCTCTATCGGAAGTAACAGCTCTCAGAGTTAAACTTAGTAAGAACCATGTATTCAATAGTAATGAAACATGATTGCACACAATTACATTTTTTACCCGTTGACATTTTAAGGAAAATCTATAAAAAAAAAAAATTGGTGACATTTTCCCTACTTCATGCTATCATATTCAAAATAAGGACTTTTTGTTAAAGAAGAGATGATTCTTTTATCTTTGTAAATAAAATGTGACCTTTTTGTTGATTGTTGCTTTTTTTTTTAAATCTGTGTGTTATAATAATCTCCAGCAAGCCACAGGATGGTGTGGTCTTTAAATCTTGGCTTAATTTTCATGTTTACATTTTTTGCCAGTTTTTCCTCACGGTCTGAAAACATGCATACAGCATACAGATTATTAGCGACTGTAAATTGTATGCATGTTGAATTTTTACTTTTAAAATGTGTGAAAATGCATCAAATTGATACAGGAATGATTCACACATGAAGTGGTGATAAACAGTAGGAAAAATACATTATTTTTAATGAAGATGAAAAGCTCCTGCAGCGTCAGACTTACTCACTTTTTTTTGTCGCGTGCGATCAGGGGATATCTAAGATGAGAGAAAGGAGCAGCAAGCGGAAAACAAAAGCCAACCACGAGGCAGATAAGAGATCTGATCAAATGAAAGGACACACTGTTCATGATATGCACTGATGCACTTGGTGGATTTGAATTGACTTTGTTTGGATTTTCAGGCTCAAGGTCAACAGCTTTCAAATCTGTCCAATTCCCGTTTGACTACCTCTGTAAAAGTCCTGTTTTATTGGTGCTGAGATTGTATTGTGAGTAAAAGAGGCCCTCTAGTGTTCTGCAGAGCTTATGACTTAACATCGTTCTCTGGCCTCTGTGTGACATTTATAGACCTTATGATCACAATTGTCAGATTATTTTATTAAGAAATGAAATAACCAGTTAAAACAGCCGGATGTGTCCATAAGAAAACACCTTTCTTCAGGCTCGGCAGGTCGCCACAGAAAACTGCAGGAATGAAGACACACAGGTGGAGCGTTCTCATGAATGATACATCTGAGACAGCGTTTTCACAGTTGCCTCTGCTCAAACTTCTTGAAGTAGAAGAAGAGCGTGGTTTTTGAACAAAACCACGCGTCAATAATGCAGGCTTTTCCAAAGCGTCGCAGGCATAATGTATTCAATAGCCCTGCGTGAAGAAAAAGTTGAAGAATATTCAATGAGGGAGGGTCGTTCATTATTTATGGATCTGTCATCTCGAGGATTGTTAGCTGCAGGAAAGCGTGAGTGTCGGAGATGAAAAGCATGAAGACGTGAGCTCAGGAGGACTCCTTTGTTTTCATGTATCCTAAGTGGAATCATGTTTAATGAGAGATGATATGCTTTCTGACACATAGAAAGGTCAACCCCCGGTTCTCAAGGGTGTGAAAATCTATTTCTGACTTAAGATCAACAAATCTATGGGTGAAACACTTAAAAGATGATCAAAGTGCTATTTTCTGCTCACATTCTTCAGTTGCATGGATTTTTTTTTTTTAAACATTGAAATACATTTACGTGTGTGTGTGTATTTTAATAGTGCAATTCAATTAGAATGCGTTTGTTTGTCTGTGATATTATATAGAACATGAATATACATTTTGTAAGTTACATGCTCGTCCTGGTTTGGGAAGGTCTTTGCATTCAGAATTGCTTTAAGTCTTCGTGGCATAGATTGAGCGAGATTCCGGAAACATTCCTCAGAGATTTTGGTCCATATTGACATGTCGGCATCACACGGCTGCTAAATATTTCATGTTCACGGATCAGTTTCTGCTCCTCATCCACGATGCGACCGCTCTATTGGATTGGGATGTGGTGACTGCGGAGGCCATCACGTTACAGCTCCAGCTCCTGCTGGAGGCGTTTATCAGAAGATGGTAGACTAAAGTATCTGTTGATAATACACATACACACTCACGCACACACACACCATTAACGCCAGAAACGAGCAGCCCGAATCGACACTACGAGGCAGGATAGACAGGATATAACACTTTTCATGTTGTTCACACCAAATTCTGAGCCGACTATCTGAGGTGGACATCAGAAATCAAGACTTATCCGATCAAGTAATATTTTCCAATTTTCTGTTGTCCAGTTTTAGTGAGCCTGTGAGGATTGAAGCTTGAGTTTTATATTTTTTAGCTGGGATGTTTTGTAGCCAGGACCTGTCCATTCCTCTCTGACCTCTGACATCAACACTGTTTTAGTCCAGAGAACTAAAACTCACTGGAAGCTTTCTCTGTCTTTTGGATCATTTTCTGTAAACCTGAGGGATTCTTGTGTATGTAAATCTCTTTATATCAGCAGTTTATGAAATACTAACACCAAGAGCCATCCTCATTCAGAGTAACTCAAATCACCTTTCTCATGCTCCGTTTCAACTTCATTCTGACAACAGTTCACAGGCAAAGATCTTATTAGCCAGACGATTACACAGACGAGTAATTACACTGTGGCCTTGAGGTGTATATAGAATAATACTGCTTTGTTATATAGGCATAGAAGTGCATTGATAATAGTCAATGAAGGTAGGATAAAAATGTTCACACATATTCCTGCTGCTTTTCAGGCATATCACATTGCTTTTTTATTTCTTCAAAGGTTTGTTTTTACCTGTACATGTCAGAGTGTGAGAATTTAATGAATTAGTTATTTTGAGGTCGGTCCATCGAGCTTCTATTGCTGCTGTGCCTGCAGGCACCTTGTAGCCTATTGTGACCGTGTGAGAAGCCCACAGGGCAGCTTCTAAAAATAGCGACAAACGTACTAACATCCTCACTTGAAAAGCAGGAGTTACTGACCCGAAAACAATGTCGAGGAAGCGGGTGTGATTTTGAAAGAAATACGACACAATGTGCTCATTCAATGACTTGAGATGAATAGACACAATAGACTTTTAAATATCAGTTTCCTACTATTGGTATTCATTATTGATCACTGTCAAAGCCTCACACATATATTTCTATGGATTGTCATTCAGACTGAGCCTTGCAGCTGTAATATTCAATTTGTAATAAGTAATTTTTCTATCACTTGACTGCTGAGGTTCAGATTTGTGACTATTGTCCATTTCAGTACATCACAACCCAAAAGGACAATTTGAAATATTGTCTGGTGCTGCAGTCAAAACATAGTGATCCGTATCCTAAGTTAATACATGAAATTACTTCTAATTTATTTTGACATCAGTCACCCAGTCTTAGTCAAATTAAATTAGTTCACGGCGCATACTCCACCAAGTCTCCATTGGGTAGATCTATTCGACTGTATGTCCCATTTGTGACAGACGCAGTTATGGTCTGGTGTGGCTTCGTTCATTTCTCAACAATTGCTGGTCCCAGGTTTTTGACACCCTTTCCAAAGTAACTGCAGTTTGTCTTCAACCACAATGTTTAATTTGGAGTCCCCCTCATCGACCACACTCCATAGTGTCATTGATTTTACTACACCACTATCTAGGAGAGCAATTTTAATTAATTGGAAGTCCAAAGTACCCCTTTACAGACTCAGCGGATTCACAAAATAGACTTTAATCTTCATATGATGCCGCCACTAAAGTGTGGAAAAATCTGGGCTCTGTTTCTTCTGAGAGAAAAATAGAAAAATGAATTCTCATTGAAGATTCTTTGGATCAAAGATTTATACAGTTAAGATTTAATGTTGTTTGGCTGAGAGCCGAGTTACTGATTCAGTTATTAATTTCACTTCCATATATGTATATTTAACTTTTTTCCAGTTTTCTTTATTTTTAAAAAATACTGTTAATCACTTTTAAATTGTTGTAGTTGTTATTTATTTATTTATTTTTAAATTGAGGGATTTGTTGGCCAATTTGTGACTCATATTGTTCATTGTTTTTAAAATTTTGGCAAATAACTGAGTTACTTTCAAATATGTCATTGTGACTCTCTGCAAAAACTCAACAGAATAGTGATCGGTAACTGATTATGGCAGTTATGATGATGAAGTGTGAGAGTCCGTTTGATAGTGTTCATTATCGTGATGGCTGTCAGAAAAAAAGAGTCAGAGTGTCAATTAACTTTTTTAACCTCCTCTACTTCATCTAGAAAGATGATGAACAGTTCCCAGATTGTAGGCAATGTTTTCATAGAACCGGTCCTTTGAAATTTGAGTCTTCCCTTCCCTGACAGCATTTATGTCATCCATTTCTGGAAAGGTGAGGCTGAGGGAGATTTCCAGTCCTTCAAAATGAGACTCGTAGCGATTATCATGCCCAGTGATCTTTGTACGGGTTTGGAGAGACCGTCAGTTCACTTTGAGCAGCTCTGCGTCTGGTTGAAAAACACTTGGAATAATTGATGAAATTCAGCCATTGAAGGACAGAACCAGAAAGGATGTGACATAGTTCCCACTTTGCATCGGTCACACAGTGGTGAAACTGTGAGGTAAAACCTACCAATCTTAGCTTAGAGTCAATAATCAAACGGGAACCATCTTAAACTGACTGATGATGTCTAGTGTTTATCAAGCCTGAATCACGGACACAGTTTTGTCCCATTTGGCGTCCGACATCTCAACACCTTCTTCCAAGCATTCCTTAACTTTTCAGTAAGTGTAGGCAGCAAACAGAGCGCTTTTGGAGAGCTTTTAAAAGTTTTGTACGGATTATTTTTGGTGTGAAAATGAATACATACACATTAAAATTAAAATAAAAAAAAAAACATTTCAAAAACATTGGTATATTTTCAAACTTCTTAATTCATGATTGTAGACCAGCTCCACTTAATGTCATTATCAATGCTCATCTCAAGGCATTTTTACAGACATAAGCTGTAAAAGTTTAAACATGTTAAGAAAAAATTTGAGGGCACAACTGCTCACTAACACACCAAAAATCACTCAATGTCGAGACTTTTAAGCATTTATCAAAAAATATAAATAAAACAATTGAATATTACCTGTAGCACAGTCATGTCATTAAATGTTTGTTGCCAAGTGATTCAATCACAGGTCTGTGTTTCTCCACTAGAGGGCAGAATTGTTCAGACACACAGCACATGGCCATGTGCAGTTCTCATACTGCTGACTTGTAGTAAACTGATTCCTCCAGAATTTGACAGTCGGGTCAAGAGTGTATTTTCTTCCAGTCTGCTCTTTCATTCAGACGAATCTAGCTGACATTAAGGTAAATGAGAAGTAAGTTTCCACACAGTTCAGATTTGAAAAAATGTAAACAAACAAGGAAAATGATTGTCATTGTGAAAGGCATGGGGTTGTGATGGTGTTGAAAAATGGATTTAAGAAAAACAAACCTTCATTACAAACCTTAAGTACAGAAAAAAAACATACTTGTGTTGCTCATGTAGATTTCCCTTTATTGGTGTTTAAATTACACCGTGATAAGCTCTCATTTTGGGTGGAAATCACTTCAAAGAACCCACAAGTCTATTAAATAAACCACAACAATCCCATTTCCACTTGGTGTAAACCAGAAGTGTCAAACTCATTTTAGTTCAGGAGCCACATATAGTCCTATTTCATCTTGAGTGGGCTGAACAGCTAAAATAGTGCCTTAAAAACCTTTAGATTTAAACTTTGAAGTTTATATTTGTTGTTTTAATGCCAAGTATACATTTGAAAATAATCTATGACTTGGCAAAACCAAACAATTACTATTGAAAATTACGACAGTTAAACATAAAGACAATTTCTATAACAGGTATCAGGTTAAATTGTTTGTTTGATGTTTTTCATATGGAGAATGGCTTTATGAGTTACGCATTTTGGCATTCAATAAACACTTGTATTTGTACTCTGTATCAGTAAGTAGCTAAACATTAGTACTCATGCTTGTACCCGTCCTTTAGAAAAGTGATATAGATGCTTCCCCTACCTACAGTATCACCATTGCATAGCTATCTTTCATTGCAGCATGACTGATATCTCAGCTTGAGTCTTTGTATTGTGTTATGTCCACCACTCTGCATTAAAAAGTCAAAGGCTTTATTGAAATCTTTATAGTTTGCTTGGTGGTCTGGCGGCGGGATTGAAGCTTCTTGTGGGCCGGTTTTGGCCCACGGGCCTTACGTTTGAAACTCCTCCTGCTGAAATGTGTTTATGTCAGCCTTCTGTGACCACTAATGCAGATTAAGTTTCAATATTATTTCACATAAAGTCATCCTCATCACTTTTGTTTTTAGTAAGTGTCGGGCGAATGATGAATATAGTTTCAGTGTTTACAGTCCAGTTTTAATGGATCAAGTGAGTTTTTGCACCTCATCTTAATGAAGGCTGGTGTGCAAACAGAAATATCCACAGACGACCTGAACTGTTGTATATGTCTGTTTCCATTACAATGCCTCCAGATGTTGCTCTTTTCTCTTTTTATTTTCATAAGATTTAGAGTGAGCCTTGCGATAGTGGTGTGGTGGTTCGTGCTTTACCTCACAGAGGGAGTACCCTAGTTCGATCCCAACCTTGTTGCCTATCAGTGCTGACTTTGCATGTTCGCTTCACTTGTACGGGTCATTTGTGAATTTGAATCGTCTTGAAGTATGAGATTGTCTCTTTATGTGTGTTGGCACATTATTTTTACTGTAGACAAAAAACAAATCAAAGAGTTTATAGCCACTGTATTGCAGTAATAGTTTTCAAGATATCTTCTTACATTACCATATAAATAAGCTTTGTGCTAACATGTTTGTTCCAATGAATATTTACAGTTGTCTGTCATATTGATATTTGGATGAAAGTTCATGGAAAACACAGCGGTTGATTGAACAAATTAACATTATGTGGCTTATAAATAACAAAGCTGTGTAGTTGACTAGCACTTTAGGCAAAGTAACAGCTGTATTACAGTTGTCGTTCAAGTGACTGAACCCAGGTCTTATTTCACTTGCTCTGAATGGCTGTTTGATCAAGTGATAGGACAGCTGGTACTTCTGAGCTACTGTATCTGCCCTGCAGTCGTTCATTTTCAAGCAGTTATTTATGCTTTTTGCTGCGCCGTCCGCCACAAAGGGTCCGACTCTCACCTGTCAGATGTAACTCGGAAAGTGCCGTGTCATTGTGATCTGCAGCATGAAATATCTACATGTTACCCGAGGCCCTGACAGCACGCTGTCAGCACAGTGTCCCTTTTTTTTTTTTTTTTTTTTTTTTTTTTCCCTTCAAA
>OMNM01000575.1:18884-32552 GCA_900302745.1 Parablennius parvicornis
ATTTGCTTTTTTTTTTTTTTTTTTTTTTTTTTTTAACCGTGCACAAGCCCGCCTTTGAACAGAAAAGAAACGCAGCGAGGAACCTGATCCCTGTTGACACAGTGCTTAAATGACAGTATTCCATAAACACTGAGGCAGTGGGCCTCCTCTGGGGATTTGTACGAGCCTGCAGCTCCTGTGTACAGTTTAAATAGCTTGTAGATGATTAGAAGGATCAAATGACCACGGGATAAAACCACAGAGGGGTGCTCTGCTCCGTGTGAAAACACCAAGGTGCTCATTATGATTACTTATGACCTGTTGACTCACTAAAATTGCCGTGAAATTGGCCGTAGTGTTGAGGAATGCCGCGCTGAGACAGACCGTAATTGCATTTCCTGTTAGTCGCTGACTTTTCGCTGTCTCCGAGTGTGACTGAACACCTCCTTCAGCTGGCCTTGATCTCAGAGCTCACGCCGAAGAGATGAGGCACACGTTACACAGAGTATGTTCTTCATTAGGATATTTATATAGATCATGAAAACAGCTTTACTCAGACCCCACAAACTGACCAGAGGTTTAACTCAACTTTACAGGATTTTCTAACGCTGTCGATCGCTTGGGGAGCGTTTGCCCTCAAAGCCCCCGATCTGAGTCCATATGCGTGTGTGCTCGTACGGCTCATATAATAAAAAAAGAAAAGCTCCTGCTGTTGGGAACGGCCACACTAGAAAATGGTTGACTGCATTCCGGCGCCCCAGAGGAGCCGAGTAGAGCGGACTAGCTCACTCCTCCATGTCCTGTCTGATAAAAAACCCAGGTTTGGACTCATGCCATCGCTCGAGGCTTTGGCAGGATGCAAAGACTCGCTGAGGTTTGAAACCCCATTAAAAATTGTCACTTTATTTTAAGCAGCTGCCACACTCGCGGGTCCCACATCCTTCTGGAAAACCAATCAGAACCTCTGAGCTGGCCGGGGATTGGCCCCAGCGACATTCATACTGTGATTGTCGGGGCTGTTAAACGTTGTTTCCCCTTGATGACTTCGGGGTAATAAAGGCTTTTAATTTTCCTGTCAGCTGAATTGAAGGCGTCTGTCCGGCTTGTTGCGTCTTGGGAAAATTATTTATGAAACTTTCTGACTGAACTGTGATGGCTGTGTGTGTGTGGGCCAGACCGTAATCCTAACTGGATTTAGTAAGTATGTTACTGTGAGACACTTTACGGCACAACAGCCAATTCTCAAGGTTACCCTCACTATAACTCTCCGTTGTCAGCTCATTGCTGTACCTCCGTTGCTCAATAAAGTACTCATCAGCATTTCCTTGTCATGTGTGGGGCTCACGGTGGACTTTTATTTAATAACTCTGTTTCCTTTATGATAGAGGAGCAACTGAAGAAGAAGATGAGACCTCACAGAGGAAGGAACCTGGATTCCAGCCAGGACACACATACGCTCAAACCCACTGCAAGGCACAAAGAGGTGAGTGACATAAAGCTGGAATTGTGGCCCTTTTTAAAAAGTCAAAACGTATACATAATACAGGCACATAAAACATAAAACAAATGTTTACATGAATGAGAATCTCTCAATCTGCACACAAATACAAACTTATATATACTTGCATACATATACCCCTTGTGATCAAATCTATATATATAAATCTACATTTTAAGAATATACATACACACAACATAAGTAAATGTATGTCCATTGTACACACACCTATCTAGGTATGCATAGTTATAAACATACATATATAACTATTATATAGTTTAACGTGTCTGACTGTTAAAGAAAGGTCTTGAAATAGAAACAAATAAGATCAGTCATGACCTTTATTCAATATCAGGTTTTATGACCCGAAACCAGTAAAAATGTGGCATTGAGCTGTTTTAAGGCATCAAAGAGACTATGTCCAGCATTGTAATTTTTTTTAAATTAAAATTGTTAAATAGAAGCTGATAGGAGATATCAAAAAGTCGAAGTGTAACATTAGATTAATTTCAGACGATATATAAAGACAAAACCTTTTTTAAAAAAATGCTAATTGTTTGTTATGTTCTCAGCAGCCAATAAATTGACATTTATGTGAAAAACATTAGAAAGTCTTGTATTCAACAGAAAACAGTTGTGATACAAATCATCATGAGAGTTCGGGGACGCGAAGATGTTCATGTCATTGGGTCACTCACTGAATCACAGGTACTTTAACATGGCTAAAAATGTTCTTGTCATTCTTGGTTTACTAACATTTTAAAAATTCCAACTTTGATTGTTTTCACCTGAGTGTGCACATAGTTTCTCAATCACAGATTAATTCATTACAGTTCTGTTTGCCAGTGGTCACTTTGACCTCATGTACACTTTTTAAATCTAATTACTCCCATGGCATTTCAGTGTTTTGCTTTCCAGGTAAAAGTTATGTTTTATGCATTAATTTAGGCTTTGAGGAAAGTGAGTGATGCATTGACACCATCGGTGAGGTTGTTTTTTTTTTTTTTATAATTGACTTTCACACAGAATGCAGCCTTATACAAGGTGCAGAGCGGTCCTGTTGTAGATCTTACAGAATTACTATTTCAATGTTGCGCAGTACAGAGCGTCTGGACTTTATTTCGTTTTTCTGTCTCTGTCTGGACTCTTTTTTTTTTCTTCTTTTTTTTTTGCACACAAAATCACACACACACACACACACACACACATCCTCTCCATGTATGTAGAACGGTTTTGTCTTGCTTGCTGGACACCAAGCTGGCAATTTAGTCCTTATAGCATGCAGATGGTTGGTGTCACTCCAAGGTAAACCTCAGCTCTGCCAGATAGAGAGCGCACTACCTGCCAGCAGCCTCCGCACTATCATGGTCTAGTAGCTTCCACCAGCCCTGTGCTTCGGAGTGGGCGTCTGCCTAGCAAATCCATATACACAAAGTCTAGTTCCTGTTGTGCTTCTGTCCTTAAACGGCTAGAGATGAGTATAAACAAGCCCAGAAACCCAGCTGTTTATTGTTACAGGTATATTCAGTCAAGGCCCGGCGATGGGGAGAGAGAGAGAGAAAAAAAAAAGTTTATTTTATATCCATTTCTGAAGTGTGCCTGGAGACACACGGAACAGGATGAATAACACATTTAGGACACAGTAAAAAAAAGAGACAAAAAACCAAAATAATCAACGCTAGAGCAGAAAGGCGGAGCGGGCGTACGGAGGAATTCTGCTCGTGTTTTGCAACATCAGCAGAAACTGCAAGACCAAAAAGTCAGTCGAGACATGTCCTCTCAATGCTTTATTTTAAAAAAAAAATTTGAATTGGAAGAAATGGGGGGGAAAGAAAGGCGAAACGGTTTTGTTTTTGTCTATGAAAGCTAAAATGTTTGGGTAGGCTGCGTGCCAGCCCGGAGGACGGCCTGCTGCAGCTCCCCTGTTCTGGTGGGCTAGAAAGCAGAGGTCAGCTCAGTCTGCTGAAATCAAATCCAGTGTCTCCCACCCGCAATAACAATGTGGCAGAATGGCCCAAGGGTAATGACATGATTATGTTGTTGTGTTCTGGGCTAAATCTAACTAGAAGTTTGAGTCCTGCCCCTCGCTTGTCTCTTTGGATTAACCAGACACTCAAAGCCTGTCCAAGCAAAAGCCAGGTGCCTTTATCCTCTCGCCTTGTGTGGCACAGAAACAGCGGAATTAGCAGAACCTTGGCGAAAGTTAGTCTGGCGCACTCAACGTGATCTTCTCTTCCCTTTCAAGTTTCAGACCTGTTTGACATCTCTGTGAAACACTTCCCCAAGTCTCCAGACCTGATGACAAAAACAGATATAGTGTGATAGCAACCCACACACTATCGCCGGCCACTTCAGGAGTCTACGATCTACAGTGATACAGTACGGCAGCTGTGCAGCAATTTATAGAGTTACTTTAGGAGTAATAAGGCCTTTTTTAGGTATTCTTTGAGAGGTGTTTCTAAAATTCTGCCTTCCTTATATATTTTATGTTTATAATGATGTCAGCCATATTGCATGTATATATGCATTGCATGTTGTTTTGGACTAAAGTACATGTACAAGGGTGCATACTGAAATCCTCCTTTACACATTCTGCTAAACAGCTTGTGGTTAAAATGAGTTCTCCCAATGGTGATGTAATCTACAGATCTGCCTCAAAACCTCTCAACTTCCCATACTGGATGTTATTTACAAAGCTGATATCTGCTTCTTGACTGGAGCGCCATTAAGCACTCACCACTGGTGCCTGTATTCCCTGATAAACTAGACAGACAAACTCACTGGTCTAATTTTCCTTTAGTCAACTCTTGTTGGGAAAAACTCCTCTAGTTCATTCTCAGATGATTCACCAGTCTGGTCACACTTGTACCTCCTGTGGTCGCTCGTCATTTCACTTTGACACTTTCTACGTTTATTCCTTTTACACAAATACAACCAATAATGGAGGATCACTGCAATTAATCTGAGCTTTTATAGATTTGTTTCTGAATATATATCACTGTAAACATGTAAATAAATTTTTTTAAGATTGTGTGACACCCTTTATTGTAAGTATATTTGTTTCTCTGTTTATCTTGGTGTCTCCTTGCTGCCTCTTGGCCAGAAGGTCATTTTAAATGAGAACTGGTTCTCAATTCAGCTACCTGGTAAAATAAAGGCAAAGATCTATCAGTAAATAAAATTATTGTTTCAGCAGGTCTGATGATGCAGCGGTTTGCACATTTTATAATTTATCCATCACAAGACGACCACAGTTCAATTCCAGAATAGGGATTGCTCTGTATGGAGTTTGCACATTTTCTTTGTAAAGGTTTTATTCTGAGTATTCTTCAAATAGTCCTTGTGCATGTTCGTTGCTTGTCTGGTCTGATGAAAAGTTACCGAGTGAGTTCTGACACTCAGATAGGCTAAGACATTGTAAAACAAAGTCCTCAGGTACGCCGGGATGCAAACAGGAGACATACGTTAACGTAGCCCTCACGGTATGGTCGACATGAAAGCTGTTTGAAAGGTTACACGGATACAAGATCCTGCTTAATCAGAATGAGCCATGGTTTTCAGATGATATTTAGATATGTAATGCTAACAAATGAGGCTTTGCTGTTATAGTAACAGGCTCTTACTGTTATTCCAGCAGCCAATTCTGTCCCTTTCTAGTGGTTTGCGAAGCTTAGACAGTTTCCTGAGGCACGGACTAAGCATGTTTGGGTATGCACATTCTCTCTTAGCGTGTAATTGGACTGTTATTGCCATGAAATACTGGTACGCAAAGGCCACAGATGCAGGATCTGACATGGCAGCAGGGTCTATCTTTGAATAAATCACAGGACTTGTGTTGTCTTTGAATTTGGAGAGCCAGTGTTTAGTTGGTCCAGCAACAATTATCACTGATCTCTGATGTCAAACCACTTGTAAACACCTTAACATATTTTTGGGGATGAAATCTACACCTGGCATGTTGGTCACTGATTGTCCATTTTTCTCCCTTTAAACCTCACACACACACACACACACACACACACACACACACACACACACACACGCACCTCTCGGCTCGACATCAAGCAGTACATTTCTTCAGTCACGCCCCTTCACTCCTGACAGGTAGCGACTGCATGAGAGGACAGTTTGTCCTGCGGAGCTATGCAGGCTGCAGGGGCCCATGTTTGGCTTGGATGCCAATGAATAACATTGTATGGAGAGAGGAAATTAAAAATGCAGGGTTGTAATTTACTGGAGAGTGGAACTGATTTAAAAGCTTTTTTTTCTCTCTCTCTCTCTCTCTTCTCGCTGCTTCGCTTGAAGTTTTCCAAATATGCCACAGCTGAGTGTGAACTGAGCTTCGTTGTACTGGCAATAACAAGCGCGGCAAAGCTGCCAGCTCTCCCTACCTTACCCGCCCCTCTCTTGGCATTACTTCTTGGCTATCCAAAGGTAGGGGCTTCATGAAATCCAAATGCTGGACATGCCTAACTGATTTCACATCTCGAGTCAAATGCAGCTTTATGTTATCATGAGAAATGCAAAGGTATTTTCCCCCTGCAGTTAGAGTATTCACTGTGCGGTACCTTGGCCTGGAGAAAATACTGATGTCATTATCTCTGGTTATTGGTCACACAACGAGCATGTGTTGAGTGCCTGCGGTCGGTGTGGGAGACTCCCTGGTGTGACACAGGTAAAAGTAGATTAATAGAGTAATGAATCCAACTTTACAAGGCAATATAGCTTTAGTGGAAGAAAAACACCTTTCCTTCGTCGCTGAATTAAAAAAAAAAACTTTTAAAGTTGTTTGCTTCTTCCTTGCTATCTCCATGTGCTGACAGAACCTTTTAGACTATGATGTACGATATATCAGGATAGAGTACTTCACCCTCACTAGCTGCTGAGTTCTAGGAAACTGCACTTAGATTTTTTTTTCACAACTCTCTCCCTTCATAAACCTCAAATTTGCTGCTGGTAACTCAACCACTTCCTCTCTTCCTGTGAGATCAGGCAGTTTAAGCAGGGTGAAGCCAAGCAGTGCAGGGGCTGCTGTGGCTTGCAAACACCTGGCACAGTATTCACTGTACCTTTGGCACCTGTGGGTGGGCGTCAACACTGTTAGCTAAACAAACAAGGCCATTATCCAGGTCCTGGAAGGGCCGTGGACGGAGAGTAGAGCTGGAGCGCCACCTACTGCAAGGGAGGACAAGTAGCAATGCATCAACGCTGATCCTCCATGAGCAGTGTTGCAGAATCAAAGTAGAGTTTAGTGTAAGTCTTGCAGCCTAATTTTACTACATCTTCAGCGGTAATGGCATTCTTTTTGGAGACACAGGAGGTTTGTGTTGGTTCAGATCCCGCTATTCCCCTGCAGATGGCGATATTGCCTTGACTTGAGATTACAGTATACTTTGGCAAAGCCTGCGCAGCAGCTCTGTGTGAGGCCTGCCTAATTTGTGACTTTTAACAAGCTTATGTAAATGTCTTTCCCCGTCTACATCTCTCATTTCCTCCTGGCTTCAGACCTGATAGCAAAGACTTTGTCACATGTAGCTGAAGAATACTGCACGGCTCCGTGGAGCACATACATTTGATCCGAAGGGGCTGGGTGGTGGGAATTTGAC
This sequence comes from Parablennius parvicornis, assembly GCA_900302745.1. Taxonomy (NCBI): domain Eukaryota; kingdom Metazoa; phylum Chordata; class Actinopteri; order Blenniiformes; family Blenniidae; genus Parablennius; species Parablennius parvicornis. The sequence goes on from OMNM01000575.1 coordinate 25,968, forward strand.
CCGCTGACTTACATTGCCCCATCCGCTGCCAAATGTGAGCATTTGGTAGAACATCAACTTCCAGGACGGAGGAGTAAATAGATGGATGAAGTGGTAAATGGTCTGTTTGCCTAAAACAAACACAAACTGGAAACGTGCCTCTGTGGTGGTCACATGGAAGACGTTAGAGCCGCAGGGGCGCGCACCGTTACCACCAGCGGAATTTTCCTAAAACAAGACGAGAAAAGCCGAGGGCCAGCGAGATGGAAATAAAGCGAGTGAGGAGAGAAGGGGACCCTCCGGAGAGGAGTGAAACTTTCCACAGGTTCACAGTGTTTATGTGGGGCTGGCAGGACCTTACGCTGCAGAGAGGATGCTGAGGAAGTTTCTCGTTTTCTGACCCCTATCCCCAATCGCTGTCTGTCCACCGCTTTATTAACTCCATGCCTCTTTTTTCTCAGTGTCCTCTCACCCATCTCTTCTCCCTCTGTTCTCACAGTCTTGGTGGGGAAAGACGGCTTTAACAGGCCTACGGGGCAAGCATGGGAACCAGCCACATTTTACACTTTAATACCCCATTCCCAGTCCTCTACTGACTCTACTGAGTTTATGACACTGACTTTTTTTTTCTCTCCCCCTTGATGAGAGCTCAGAACAATACTGGACAAAGCTGAATCACGCACATGTTTTTTAACTGTTCGGAGAGAAAACAAACATATTTCATGGTTGTTAAAAAAGATCAGTAAGTCTAATAAACATGTCACACAGATTTGTTTTTATGTCACCAAAACATGTTGGCATTACCATTTTATTAGCATTCTTTAAAGTATATTTGATTTACGTAATTGGGTTGCCTTAAAAGATAAGTAAACTCCTCCAGAGCCTTGACACAATGGTCATAGTGTAGGGTATGTCACTGTCACCTCATCTCCATCAACACACAGACGTTTACTTTTCAGATCTCGGCCTCCAGGATGACAGGCTCACTTGGGACTTTTGTATTTGATTAACTATGTGATAGGTAACCCCCTCTGACCCTCCCCTCCACCTTTTCCTCCTCACATCTACTTTTTTTTCCCTTTTCTTTTTAATAAATCCCCCTCTCGGATTTCTCTCTCTTCCCCGCCGTGCGTCCCCAAGCCCTGACAACGCAAGTGCCCAGCAACGCTGTGGGATCCCCGGGGATGGGGGTAACCAGCGGTATGGCAGGCGGTTGTAGAGGGATGGGGGGAGGTGGTCGGAGCCTGAATGAGCTGAGCGGCCGCAGGAGAAAACCACAGAACCGCAGCGTGTGTTTGTGTGTCGTGTCGTGTGCGTTGGTGCGAAGCCCTGATCTCTCGGGTCGACAGGCTACGTCCTGCAGAAATAATAAAGGCACGGCGTAACCTCATGCACGCTCATATACGCACACTTGCGTTGCGTGATCATGTCTGCCTAACTGCTTACAAGGCCCAAAGCTGGACATTGCTCACTCACTGCTGCTGAAAGCATTACATGCTCAGCCAGTGTGAGGACAGAGCCACTTTTTGGAAGTCATTGCCGTACAAAGACGACATTTTTTACTAATGAAATTTGCTAAGGGTGGGGGGAAGCAGCATTGCTTCACACTTAACCATCAACACGAGCATTAGAGTGTGACATTGCAGAATTATAAACTATCATGGTTGTTAATACATCATGCAGATGGATCAGTTTGAGACTGCAGAGCATTGAAATTGATGTAATTCAGAATATAAAAACTGGCATACGACCATCTCGATTTGCTGAAGTGAGCAATGACTTACAACATGCTGATCAATAAGCACTATTTTAATATAGAAAAATTCTTTAAACAAATATATTTATTGAGTTTCTTGAAACAGCCACAATCTGGAAAGATTTATTATGGATTGAACTTAATGTTTTACTCTGCTGAAATTAGTGCATCAAACTGTCTGTTCAGGTTATAACAATTTGTTTTGTCACTCATTGAAATCAGTATCATGAGCCCCCTCCCTGCAGCAGTGTCTTAAACAGACAGATATCGAAGAGAAAAGCAATGAGAGAAGTCTGGAAAGGCTGCATTTCAAACAGTGAATTGTAAGAAAGCAAAGCATGCTTTATTTCTATAAATAGGGCATAAAGGGAATATTTTTCCTTAACAGAAAAATTATCTGGAGAGCTCCGGCGGGCCGAGTCAAAAGAAGCTTGTCGGCCTGTTACTAAAGCTAATTAATCAAAAGAATGAAAGAATCTGACATTTTAAAAACATTTTTTGAGAGAAATGTGCCACTCAGTGCACAAAAACTAGATTTGACCCTTTCATAAGAGTTTGCTCATTAAAACACAGTTGAATAAGATAATAAGAACTGTCGAGCACAACTTTCTGCTACAGCAGAAAAGAAGAAAGAATTGGTGATATGATTAATTGTTGCTGAAGGTTCAGTCAGCAATCACATAATAAAGAAAGTCAATAATTACATATGGGTTAGAATATTTGTTTTTTTCCATTTTCCTATTAAAATAAACTGCCTAATCTGTATTCCTGAAAAATGACTTCTTTTGGCTCATGGTCAAGGTTTAAATCAGGAATGGACAGTTGACATCAGTTCTTCCCAATATCAAAATATTTCCTAAAGAACAAAAACATGTTTGCTGCAGAGTTTTGATGAGCTACTGTCTCCAATCTGCATTATTGAATTCCCCAGTGTGTCTGGTGATGTTGAGTCATGTTTTAATCCTTGAAGAACGCGATCTGCTCTCTGCAAAATAAGCACATGCTTTTTTTTTTTCCGTTGAATCCAGTAAATACAAGTTCAGGGGCTTCCCTCTGTGCCCACAAACATAAATATTACTGAAGTGGTATTTTATGCATCATGTACACAACGTTTGATTTGATTGACTATGTCTCATTGGCCTCCTGTAAGCAGGACATGGACATCCTGTGCTGGTTTGTTATTTTAAGATGTAGCACAATCACTGAACGCCGTCACTGTGAATTAAAACGAACAGAAGGAATCACGGTGGATATTAATGTCACGTGATCTCATAGATGTGCAGAAGAAGTGGCTTTCTGGATGTGCGCAGTCCAAAAACGGCCCCCGATAGTTTGATAGTAACAGCCTCAGAGCCGAGTGCAGTCACGCTCCTCTCCTGTGTCAACACTTCTGATTCTGAGGTGGCGGAGGTTAGCAAGCAGCGGTTCGACCTGCAGTTGTATTCATCCTGACAGGTCTTAACAGGATTACAACCTCAGTCGGCACCGACTGAACAACAGAGAGAATGAGGGAATACGGGACAGAGCAGGGAGAGAGAGAGAGAGAGAGAGAGCCGTGGTTGTCAAAATATACATGTGTGCAGCAGTGGACAGGATTAAAGTTTGAAACGTGCAAGGCCCTTGAGGGGTTCGCTTGCATATGTAGTGGAGTATGTGTGCGTGTGCATGCGTTGCTGCAGAATGTGGTGAACATCACCTCCCCACCCCTCTTCACACAGTTACAGGCTGTTTGTTTTAACAGTTGCATTGTGGGACACCAGCGCCGAGCGGTTCCTGCTTCCAACTGTCAAACAACATTATTGGGGTTGCCCCCTTCTCTCCTCGGCATCAAAATCTGCACAGCTTATAGCTTTGTCAGAGCTGCATTAATGTACAAAGAATGCAGACTCAAACATTAAGCGTGACAAATATTTCTCCCAACTCTACGTTTTGGTTTTTTTTATTTGCAGAAAAAAGAGACATGAAGCCATAACAAATGAAAGGCCTTTAAAACAAAGGGGCACTATTTAGAGTGCAAACATACCCAAGAAAGTCTGTTTCCTTTCTTCAATGACCGAAACAAAGAGTCTTTAAAAACTGGGTTCTTTATGGTTTTAAATTGCACAGAAAAAATTGGATTGGGGTTCAAAGTCAGCTCACTGAAGATCTTCCCAGTACAACAAGCCCCACGAAGCTTGAGGAAAAGAATATAGCCTAGAGTAAGAAAAGCATAGCAAGCGTTAGACAGGTTAGTGGGAAAAGAATGAACAAGGAAACCATTTTAAAAACCTCTAAAATGAAGCGCTTTATCAATAGTGGGTTGATTATATTTTTTTTTCACAGACCAATATCTAAGAATTTTGTCCTGTGCTTGCAGCTTTGATGTAATCAAAAGTCCTGCTTCAGTGTTTGGAATGATTAAATTATCCACATCTCAGCAAAGTGGTAACCAACTGAGACTCTCTAAATCAGGGGTGTCAAACTCATTTTAACTCAGCGGCCACAGAGAATAGAAAACAATAGGATAGAATGGCCTTTGTCATTATTCAATGCACTGCTCTTCTCTCTGTGCAAAAAAACCCCCAAATGTGACACACAAAAATAGTGCAATTTTAACAGAAAATAATGCAATATAAGAGAAATATTGTAGCATGCAACAGGTTCACAGTTGTATTGATGTGCATCATGTGTAGGAATTAATAAATGGGTGAATTTAGGGCAGCTATATCTCTGGCAAAGAAACTTTGTCTCTTTTCATCTTGACTGGGCCAAACTGGTAAATTAGTGCATGATGAAAATGTCTATATTTTCACAAAACCAAACAATTATTTCAGAAAATGACTACAATCGCAACATAAAGAAATTTTAATGATACTGTCTGGTTATAAATACAGTGAAATGTCCAAAAAAACGTATCCTATGGCTGTTGCATTCTGCTTGTTTTGACAAACTCACGCTGACAGCTTGACTTTAAGGCCAATTTGCTAACAATGAACTGGCAGGATCATTGATATCTCAGCTCGGGACTCTGTTTTATGTCAGTTACTCTTAAAGGGGTGATATTATGTAGCCTTTCAACACTTCCACAAGGGTCTTGTTGGTCCAAAAACATTAAATTCAAAGTTTATAGACCTAAATCCAGCTTTTCCTTGATTTTTCTCTGTTTGAATATTGAATCATAGGAGCTGCATTCAGAATCTGCTGTGTCTGTGTGAGCTGACCTGGGCATCAACCACACATGCCCATCTTGGGAAGAGAAGGAAGTACTTCCCTCATGGTGCCATGTGCCAAAGAAGAGCTGCCTAATTGTGGGAAGAGTCAAAGGGAGGAGCCCACCTTGAATGTAATTGGCTTAACCCCTGATGGCGCTTGATAGTGTTTTTTCTGATTGGCTTGTTGGAGCAAAACACTTTTTAAAAACTCCAACAAGCCAGACAGAGAGATGACAGACTTACTTAACTTCTGGAGCGTCATTCCAGGAACGGGGAGAATTATTACTGTTGGAGAACCACTAGAAATTTAATTTTGCATAATATGACCCTTTTAAGAATTATTTTAGTTTTTAATCAATGTTTTCTTTGAAAGTTTTACAAATTGCTTTGTGGTTGGTTGGGTGATATTGAAGCCTTCTGCGGGCCGGTTTTGGCCTACGGTCCTTATGTTTAACACCGCTGCTCTAAATCCTACAGCCAGACAGAGCTCACACTGGCTTGTTTCCCCTCCTCTACAAGTTTGTTGTAGTTTTTTATTGGTTTCCAAGCTCCGTGGTGTGGCAGGTTTGAAAGATTTCACAGAGAAATATCCAGCCTTTGAGAGTCGACATGTCACGAGACCCCCAGTCGGCCATAAATGATGTCACATCTCATTAGGCCCCTGCGAAAGTAGATCCTCCTCCTGCATTTGTGTTCTGTTTGGTGCAAAGTCAGAGTGCAGACACCTGGAGAGGAGACAGCAAAAAAAGTGTTGAGGGAATATTAGGAAGGGAGGGGTGGAGGGGGGGCAATAAACTAGAGCAAAGGATGACAAGTCTGCTAGAAGCTGTAGCTGTAAATCAGCCTGTCTCCAGTTGGAGGATCGCAGTGGATCGACCGGCATGATTTATGAAGTCTTTATCACCAAGGGAGGTGGCATTACACACAGCAAAGAGTTACAAATGGAGAGGCATTAACCTCAACATGCTGTTGTCAAACTGACACAGCCGCTCGTAGTAGAACCACCATCAGTTTGAGCAATGAGCTTCAGGAGTCATAATCCTCCATAAAAGTAAGACATTTTGTACGGTCAGCCGTGGAAAAGGAGCAACATGTACTCCTCTGTCATCACTCGCTCGGGGGAAAGTGAACCTTTTTATTTCGCCTCTTTGAAAAAAAGGGGGCAAGTTTACTCGTCTCTTTAAAGTCGGCTCACCCCAGTGTATTTTATACCACAGCGAAGAGGATTCCTCATGGAAAATGAAAAATCTCCGCTGCAGAAACGGCCTGTGTGTTCCTACATGATGAAATGGGGAGATGGAGTAACACCAACAAAAGTGAGAGTGATAAATTCGGCGCACCGCGCTGTGAAAACACATCAAACTGAAAATCCCTTCTCCAAACATTCCAGGCCCGCTTGAGCACCTTTGCATTTATTTGTTTTTTAATTCGTTCTCATGCATTTTAATAGATCCATTACCTATAAATATCCCCGGCACACACAGGGACATATCCTTAACGGGGACCAAGAATAACAAGCCCAGGAAGGCTCAGATAGAGGGGGCTGTGTGTTCATTATGATATGCGGCGTTCAATTGCCACATTAATTAAGCGGCTCGGGGCAGCCATGGCAGGATGACGGACAGGTCTAGTCACTGGAGGCACGTCTGATACCCTGCC
>OMNM01000579.1:0-12372 GCA_900302745.1 Parablennius parvicornis
GCCTTGAAGCCTGCCTTTTCTCACTGGCTGACTATGAACCTGAAAGCTTTTGCCTGCTGCTGCTGCTGTTTCCACTGAGCCCAGAGTACTGCACTGCTTCCACTCCACCTATTCAAACACACACAGACACACAGACACACACACACACATACTTCACTCAGGGAGAGAGGCTGGGAACAACCTGCCCTGCTGACGCGTTAACATTTAACCCCTCACACTGCTGAGTGCAGAGAGAGGGAAGAAAGCACAAAGAGGAAGGGATAAGGGAGGATGCAGCGCACGGCTGCATTTGAGTGTAAGTAAAGCGGGCAGAAGCTCGGTGCCCTCACTTTCTTTTTATACACACGAGCAGGATGGAGAATCCATGTATCCTGTCAGCTTGGGACGGCCTCGCATAACACACACATTTACACACTGCAGAGGTAGACAGTGGAGTGGTTTCATTGTTAAGATTGAGATTATGATTTTGTTGTTTCTTAACATCTCTTGGAAAATGTTTTTGGAGACTTTATGCATTTCAGACATCAAACAACTTTATCTGTCCCCAGGGGGAAGTTAAAAAGGCACGTAGAGCAGGTAGGGCAATGGTGAAAATATGAGTAGAAAAAAAAGGAATGAAAGATTAGTAACTGACATAAAACAAATGGGAAAAAATTAAACAAACTATAGACAAATCAAACACAATAGAAGACAGGTGCAAATTGACAATGGGGTAGATACATTACTGAGAGTGTGTTTTGCATTGTAGATTCCAATAGCTTTGTTTTGTCCCAAATGAGAAATGCATCAGGAACTAGAACCAGTAACTTTGATTATTTAGATTTTATTTGCTGCTGCTGTAAATCACAAACTGCACACTTATATAATGACAATGACTTTTGAGATCGACTGTCATTTTCTGGAAAATTATGTGATATTGATGCGATATACATGAAATGATGGTGGTATCTCATGTATATTTGTTTTTATATTCAGTGAAATATACAGAACTAGTAATATACATATTGTTTGGCTTGTCCTAAATCCTAGATAGGTCTCAGGTTCAATACACCACTTGACTTAATTCAACTCAAAAAAAAAAAAAACAGGACGGATTCTGAACATTTTCTCCTCCATCCACTTCGTTTGACTGTCATATCAGCAGACACGAGGAAGAAAACTCCTCATCTTCACAGCCTCTGCTGGATGAGCGTTCTGGAAGGTTCCTCCAGTGGGAGCAGAGCCTCGGGACGGAGCAGAGGGCCACACATGAGTGACCGCGGTGCCAACATGCAGACGCTCATGACTGCAGTTTCACCAGTAGGGAACCTCTCGGGCAGCTGAGTCTCCACTCTGTAGATGCTTAGTGACTCTCAGACTTTCTACTTGTTCTGAGTACTCTTTTTACAATTCTTTTTTTTTTTTTTTTTACAAATAATACAGTCGACCTGCATAATGAAAATAAAATGTTTTAAAATAACTCGGAAAATTAGATTTGGACATAAATAATGTGAGATATTTGATTTGAGCAAACATGAAAATGATGGTTTTGTATTTGTATAATGTAAATACTGTACATAAAATGGACAACAAATATTGGAAGAAACTGTACATATTTAGAAAGTTGGACATTAGCAAAATAACAGATGGTCCAGCTGTTTTAAATAAATGGTGACGAGCAGAGCTTCAGAAAGATTGCCATCAAAAACAGAATCTCAACAAAACTTGAAGTTATTCAATAAAAGTCTTTATTGCGTAGAATTGATGTGTCTGACATGCTTTCAAAAATAACTGGTGTCTCCCCAATGTGTGTAAATGTGAGTGCATGTGACTGTGTGAGTGTCTCCTGTGGTGGACCTGTACAGGCACTACCCTGCCTTCTCCCAAAGTCAGCTTGAATTAAGTTGGATGAAGATAGATAGATGTTAACAACACAGTTCAGAGCCATAAAACTATTTAGAGGAAATCCAATGAGAAAAATTCTACAAAAGTACAAAGACTTTCACTTTGAGCTGGAATTATGTGGAGTGCTGCTTTTAGCATGTATCATAACAACTAGGTGAGGCGAGATTTTTCATGGCGGTGGGCCACTTTACTGCCGTTGTTACTGGATATGTTTCAGAAACTGATTAAATGCATATTGGATAGAAACGCATCAGCCAGTGTCAGACATCAATAATCCATGGTCAAAGCAAACACACCCAGCAGCGCAAAGCTGAGGCTGAACAGGAAAAACTGCTCTGTTTTCACATTTCCAGCAATGAGTACTGATCTAAAAAAAAAAACTCACAACCTTTAAAAGAGAGCTAGACTCGGCCCCTGCAGAAAAAGCTCCCACAAACTTTTTTTTTTTTTTTTAAGCATTTTTAAAATGCGTCACAGGGGAAGTGTGTCAAACAGAAACAGCAGACAGATGGAAGAAATATTATTATGGAGGGGAATTGTAGTCCTGCATGGTTTCCATGTGTTCCTGCTTATGTTGCTTGGTTTGGTTTTGTCTGAATTAAACCAAATTCGGCTTAATTGCATTGCTATGAGTGACGTGTTTTATGCGTTTATTAAATATTGCACATTCTGAGAGGCATTTTATTGTCTCTATAATATCTTTTTTTTCCCCAAATAAATGAGGCAAATCAAATTTTTGTTCTGTCCTGTAAGTCAGAAAACACCAAAACAGTAATTTCGCTGCACTTAAATATTAAATTCGTATTTTGAGAAGCTTCTGGTCTTGTACATCGTACACCAAGAAGCAAAGCAAGTGAACAGAAACGTGAGCTGTTAGTGGGTAAACAGCTTGAGACAGAAAGGCCCAGTCACATCTGCTTCACTCAAGCAGGTCAAAGGTGTGGGTGGCGATCGCAGCTCAACGAGAGTGGAGGAGAAGGTACATAAGTAAAGAGACAGTTGTGAGGGAAACAAAGTCAGCCAAGGGAAATGAGAAAATACAGGACTATGCACAAAGTGAATGGAGGGAAAGGAAAGGGACAAAGTCACTCAAGGAAATGATGAAGGTGGTTGAGGAGACTGAAAAAAAAAAACAAGCCCAAAAGGAAGTGATGGAGCAGAAGAGAGGGGGCGGAGAGATGAGAAACTAAAAAGGAACGAGTAAAGGACATGAGGACAGTGACTCATCCTCCCCGGGCCAAGAGGCTTCCTGTTTAATTAAGCAAGAACTCAAAAGTTGCGCAGACGTTTTGCACACTTAATGTTTAAAATTCAATCGTAATTCAGTGATTCTGCAGCGTCACAACAATCACATTCACACAGAAATGGGCAGCCAAAGTCAGGAAGTGCTAAAGTAAAGTCCTGCAACAGATGGTTTGGCCTCAGCAGAGCTCTGATCGCAGCACCATGGAGTCAGTGTGGGATTAGACCATCTGAATCCACAGAACTAGGCTTTCTTCAAGAAGCTGGAAACAAGCTGTCAAATCTCTCAGAGAATGTACTGAAACAAGAGAGAAACGGTGTGCACACTTCAAGTTTGACTTTGTCGTTTGTTTACTGCAGGCTGAGGATGCAAGCAGGGTAGGCAGAGTAGCACCCTGGATTTACTGACAAATGTATTTGTAATTTGTCTTGTTTTTCAGTTTCCTTTTAGCATTGTGTGCAAGAAGAAACCGACAACTCCAAGATGAGTAGACATAAGTGAGTAAAAATTACACCTCACATTTCAGAGCCGGTATCCCTTCTTTAAACTTTTAAATTAAAATCATCACTTCATTGTTTTAAGCCTGTAGTGTGAGCGCTTCGACCGGTTCCAGCTATTGACAGTAGGCTTTCCATATCACATTAATGGAAGGATAGTCAATGTGATCTCTGATTAGTTCACAAATAATATGCAAGAAGTGCCTCAACATCGTTTCATATAAACACATTTCCATCATATTTAACGTTCCCTGTCGTTCAATCTGCAACCTCACTTTAAACCTTTCATTCCAATCATTTTTTACTTCTGCAATGCTGCAAAAAGGATTTTGTACGCATACTTCTATCACTCCCATACCATTTATAGCTATAATGTTCAAAAACTCAGAGACATTAAGAAAAAACTACACATTAGAGTGGCCTCCAGGAAAACTATAGTACAACTGTCCATTCACAGAGAAAAGTCATGTGTACCATGAGCATTTCAGTACTTTTACAAACAAACTGCAATATGAGAACAAACATATTGAAAGTTGACTTTATCTTGAGAAAAGAGGGAGAAGCGTACTCTCTGCAGGGGTTCGGTCACTAAAAGAGCCATAAAATCAAAGTAAGCACAGAGTCACTGTGGATTTCATCTGATTTCTGAAACAGTTGCATTTCAGACAACATAACGAAATAGAAAAAATAAAAATAAAAAGCTTGTTCCCATCAGTCATATGCAGAGAAGACAAACGCTGTCCCGGGGTCTTGAAGTCCACTGTCACATTCTTCTTAAATCTGCTCTGTGATTTGTGTCCAGAGAAAAAAACCATGACATTTGTGTTCTTCGTGCCTTGAGCAGCTCCATGCAAGTTTTGCGCATAGATGAAGCCATTTGTTTTGCAAAGCCCGGCGGTGACACCCAGCTTTAGAAATTTAATTGTAGACACTAAATGGGTGTGTACAGCAGCACACTTTGTGTTGTGTTAGGCAGAGAACAGCAGAGAACAGCAGGCCCGCTACCAGGGAAACAGACGAGAGCCTCACGGTGACACGGACAGCCTGTCTGTGCACCAACTGGACACAGATATTTGTTCAGCTGCACTATTCAGACTTAAAGACACATTTTCTTGTATTAAATGTTTCTTTTGAGGTTGCCTGCTACACTTTAAAAATGAAGCAGACACTGATGTACAAGTCACGTTTCTGCACTGGCATGTTATAGATACAAGCTACTGCTGTCCGTCTATCGCCTGCAACTCCAAATAATAACTTAGGATCAAACTATTTGTTTTTCTTTATTTCATTCCAATTTAATTAGAAATAATAAACAGTCTTAGCAACAAAACTTCCAATTTGACACATTCTGAATGAAAAAGGGCAGAAGAGAAGATCATTCTTATATCTGCTCTTTAGTTTCCTTTCAATCACTTTACATCAGTCTCTTACTGTCCAACATTCTGACCGTTTACATATATTTTTATGCATTTCAGGTGCAGTATTTACAATATCCAAATAAAAAAAACTATTTTCATGTTTGCTCAAATCAAATATGTAACATCTCACATTACTTGTATTCAAATCTAATTTTCATACTTTTTTTATTTTAACAATGTAGATTTTATGTGTTACTTGAATTCAAGGAGTTTCTAACTCTTTTACTTCCATGTGAAGTATGTTCCATAAACCAGTTACTGTCACTGTGACAGTTCATTTCATTGCTTTGGATTTGAACCAGAGTTTTTTTTTTTGGTTTTTGTTTTAAAGATGCCGGTTCCTTTCAAATTACAGTGACTCTCTTTTTCCAAACCTTTCTTGGATGTTCATTGACAATATTTTTTATCGGCTTTATACAAAACCCGAAGAACATTAGATCAGAAAACTAATTACAAAAAAAATCAACTACTTAAAGTAACGTCAAAACGAAATGGAGAAATTTGTAAACTGTCCTCTCAATATGTGACAGAAAGAGTCTAAACAAAGTGAAGCACCTTGCAGGCAAACCACAAGGTAACACAGGACAGAGACATGCAGAGTAAACGGCAACGTTGAAGAGCAGTGACCTCACCCAGTGGTCACGTCAAGTTGTTGCACCTTCTCAATAACGATGATGATATTCCAAATATAGTCTGCAGATACACAAGCCGAGCCTTTCTATGTCTTTGCAACCAATGAAAAGACAAAATATACAAAACACTCAGTTTAAAAAGTTTATATCAAGCATTTTATTTGGTATACAGATATTCATAGATTTATACATATATATATGTAACATGTGCCACTGCAAAGTCAAACTTTTTTTATTCAAAGAAAGAAAAACATATGTGCTCAATTTTAACATAGAGCTGTAAAGCGCTTGTAATGAATGACTAAAACGGGAATGATGAGGTAACTGCCAAGCAGAAAAATAAATCACTTATTTTGGTGGTATAATAATAATAATAATAATAATAATAATACAAACAGATTAAATAGGCAACTGAGAACTATAGTGGCAGCATGGACCCTTAGTGTCAAACTAGAGAAAAGGATTAAGTCTATAACATACGTACACACACAGTATGCATACAGACAGTGCATAAACGTACAAACAGGAGTTACTCACACACACCCACGCACGAGAGCAAAAACTCTCGAATATCATTACTCTTGTCTGATACACAACATAAACTCAAGCATGCTCCAAGACGTCTAAAAATCTCTCGCACACACGTACGAGCACACGCAGGCACACACACACACACACAGTTGTGGTGCGTACACACACACCCACAAAGATTAATGCAGGACAGTGGATCATTCACTAAAAAATGTGAAGGCCTATGTGCATGTCCTGGTAGTAACACAGCGAGAGGAAAACAAAAAACAAAACAATATATCGGCGGAAACGCACATTAATTGGGGAAAGCATACAAGATTTATTAATAAACAATAACAACAAAGGAGGAGTAACAGAGTGTGTCTGTGTGTGTGTGTGACTGTGTACGCACGCACATGTGTACCAATAACTTGGGAGCAGGCAGTGCTGAAATTGTTGGACAGACAAAAGGTAGTGTCTGGCGCCACCGTGTGGTCACTCCGAGTCTCTCTGGACCTCCGAAGCATCGGCCCGACAGATTGGACACGTCCTGTTGGCCTGTGGAACCAAACATCACATGAGGATTCAGATGCCGCAACTCTGATATTGTAAAAGAGCCGAGCAGAGAAAAGAGCCTCCAGGAAGCTGCTTCTCATCTGGTGATTGACACAGTCTAAAGATTCATGTGAGCTTTGGGAAAACTATTTTTTTTTTTTTTGTTATGTATTCCTAGATATGTTATATGACACTCGGACAAACAGCATTGACGGCTGTTCTGACCACAGCTGGTGGATAAGGTGGGCTTAGTCTATACGCTCGGGATACTCACCCTCAGCCATTTGTCGACACACTTTCCGTGAAACTCATGGCTGCAGGGCAGGACTCGCAGCAGTTGGCGGGACTCAAAGTCACTCATACATACCACACACCTGCAACGCAAACATGCGACAACACGCAGTTTCCTCTGAGCACAAATGAAGAGTTTCTTTGCGTTTTCTATTTGAAGATGAATTTCAAGCAGACAAGTCGGCCGCCGTGTTTGTTTAAATGGGTTTTGCTCTCAAAACTGCCAAAATATATCTACTCAAAACCTTCAAGTGTAGAACTCCATTTTTTTCTAAGAACCAACGGAACATAGCGAGTCATCCATTTTAATGAACTACCTGAAACAAATGACGAAATATGTGTGGGATTAGCAGAGATGGTGGTGAAAGGGCGGCACTCACAGTGTTTGTTCAGACTGATGGTTATTTGGATTGAATCGATACGAAGGAAGCTGTTCTATGTCTCCCTTGGTCAGTCCTCGGAGTTTGGCTTCTCCCAGGCGCTCGGCGAGGTTCAGTAGGGCCTTCGGGAGGGGGACGGAAAAGTAACAGCAGAGGAGTTAGAGTCTGCGTCCAACAAACATGCAGACGATAGAATCAGTCAGCGAGAGCGCACACACTCTCACACACACCTCATAATTCTCCACTTCTCCATCGTCAACATCCAGCTCCAGACTGATTGCAGGACCTGTAGGCTGGACGGGCAGCATCGATCTGTGGAGGAAGAAATTAAGCAAAAGCATAAAATAAAACTTTCAAAGCAAGTATTTTAAAAACTTTAAATTATTGTGTTTCCAAACCCTACATGCTTAGTTGATTCTGTTTATTTATATTCTTTATTATTTTCACTCTTCTCTTTTTCTTTCAGACATTGAAATCCACTGTCAACTGTCAGTTTATAAATTATCAAATTTGGAGATGAACCTCTCTTTTCTGGTTCTCCACATCAACTAAATTATTCAAGCTTCTGGGAAAATCAGTCAGATTCACCACAACTCTTAATAAGCCAAAATTGAATAAACTGAAATCTGACACCAAATAAACCAACTAACCAGGGATTGGTTGGTGAATTCATTTGTAGCAGGTGCATAATACAAGTTCTATTTAGCGCCAGAAATGTGAAACTGAAAGAACTCCTCGTCTCAGGTGGTGTACTTACAGGAAATAAGGCAGGAGGCTGGGGTGATAAGGCGAATGTGGCAGCTGTTGCGAGCGGTACCGTCGCCCCGGGAGACGCCGAGGGATAAAGTTTGGATAGGACTGAAGAAGCCAATGACAGAAGAAGTACGCGTGTCAGACCGTTTCCATGGTCGATTCTTCGCTGCAGCGTCAATACTGAAATCAGTTGGATAGAAATGCTCACCACTCCAAAGAACTCCTGTGGCAGCGGGTCATGGGAGAGGAAGTGCAGCTGAGTGGAGTGAGGGGTGAGGGCAGGGTGAGTGGCAGGAGGGTAGTGGAGCCCAGCGCCCAGAGAGAGGTGCTCGCCCAGCAGCTCCACGTCATTCTCTATCCTCTGTAACGGCTTGGTGCACAAAAGAGCAGCAAGTTACCAATTGAAGAAATAAAGGAAAAGCTGAACCAAAGAAAAAGTTTATTGTACATGAGAAAAACAACAATAGGACCTTCTTCAGGATTAGTTATATTTCATAACATCATTAATGCACAATTTATACAAATGTAGACATGTTACAGATGCTATTAAAAAAAACAAATGTTTTCACTAAAATACCAGTTTTCGGCTAAATGAGAAGCTACAATCGAAACCACAGTGCTGAATTTCTACGAGTTAGGATAAATATTAAGAGCTTTCTAGAAAGTTGATGACTATCAAGGGGCTTCTCACATGAGAAATTTTATCAAATAAGAAAAAGGTTCAAATAAATATATTTCTTTTTTTTAACAATCAGAAAAGCTGAGTTTCGTGAAAGCTGAAAAGGGGATCAACACAATGGCCACTCACCGAGCGCGCCTGCTGTGCTGGATAAGGGCCAAACTGTCCAGGCTGTGGTAAATGAGGCGGATGGTGCGAAAGGTGTGTGGGAGCGTGAGCGAGATGAGGAGGGGGGAGCAGGAAGGCCGGGTCGCTGGATAGTAGCGACGGGAAGGGGTAGGGCATGGGTAAGTGCTGCACAGAACAAGTCTGGAGAACCTGTTGGGAAGCAGCAGAGTAACGGGAAGGTTCATAAGGCCACTCAAACAATATCTTTAATCACATTGAATAAACAGAGTTGATTATCTAAGTGCGGCTGGAAACTTTGAGATGTCGGTGTAGTTTGGCACTCACAGGAGGAGGGACGCTACAGACGGGATAGTGCTGTCCACTGAAGACCACCGAGCATGCTGGGATCTGCTGTGGAGCGGAGCGAGGCGGCAGGCCCGGGGGCGCCCCCGGAGGAGATACAGGGTACGACACCGGAGCTGAGCCCTGAATGTCAAAGTCCACAGGAGGCGAGTTAGCAGCTGGACCTACAAGACTTGTTCCACTTTGACTAAGTTGCAAATGAAAAGTTTAAAAACGGCATGCTTGTGTGTCGCCAATTTGATTATTCAGTCCTGTACAGGGAAACCATTGAGACACCTGGAAACTTAAACTTTTAACTGCAGGGTGATAGTGAAGGATATTTCTTGTTTTAAATCATTTGTGATGCATTTTTAAAAAGGTACAACAGTAAACAACATTTTGTGCCATTTATAGAAAATAGGTTTACACTTCTCCATTAATTCTAAAATCACACACTAGTCAAAGCTTTGTGTCGTCTCTGGACATGATGCATTTCTCTGGATATTTTTGGAAGGTTCCAATTGTTTTTTTTTAATGCAGATACCAAATCAATCGCAGTGATCTTTGTGTGGCACAACTATACATATGCTCCCGGATTAATTTACCGTTTTGAGTTTAGAATAAATTAATAGGAAATTACAAACAGTCACTTGCCTAATAAAGTATAAGCATGACATTCACAGCATTTTATAAAATCATTCAATATTGAAGTTTTGAACAAAGGCTGTTAATTTATATGCAATTTCTTAGTCATTTCTTTCTAATTAACAGCAACGTTGAAGATAGCAACATTTCCCAACAGTCATTATTGGGCATGTTGAGTGAAAAAATCTTTTAACTAATTTTAGAACAAGGCAGTAAAATATGAAAATGTGGAAAAACAGAAGCGCCGAGTCCCTTGTGGATGTGCTATTGTAGAATCTTTAAGGAAAATGCCCATGAAAGTTAGTAATTCCATCTAATCTGTAGATATGAATCCCGATGTGATAACACCGTACGTTTAAGTTGCACATAAATGATTGAGGTCAAACACTTCAACTTAGTCTATATCTTTAAGGAATTTTTAATGAAAAGTATTTCTAAAGCCTGTTTTCCATTTTATCTTTTTATGTCATCTGTTGCCTTCAAGTCCAGTTACTGACATCATACATTCTACTTATTTCCGAGAGGATTTAAATACACTCTGTGATACCTTCATTAAAAGCAGCCATGACGCATTTCCTAAAAATGGGAGATTTTATTTTTTTTTTTTTTTGGCTATGTGTTTGGCTGTTTAAACAAACTGATGCTACACACACTCAAAGGAAAAAAAGTTTTACTGGTGCCAAAAAATATCCTGTACTTCATCCAATTAACCGTGTTATTTAGCCAAATCATCCCCCGCGGAAAAGACAGGCACACATGGCAAAGTTACCACCAGACAGGCCCACAGTAACCAGCTGGAGTTTTCACCTGCATGGATTAGTTCTTCCTTAATAAATAACAGAATGTAGATGATGCGTTTAAGATCAAACACGCCGCAGCTATTCATCAAAATGGAATGACTGCAGTCAACATGTGCAGCTGTAAACAAGTTGAAATCCCCACCAGCGCTGGCTTTAATTTTCAGATTGCCTTGTTCTTGAAAAACGGCCTTAAAGTGTTATTTACTCTTCAAACGAATTGAAGTGGTACAAATATGCACAAGGGGTCTATCATCTGAGAATCGCAGCATCAGTCATTTACGGCGAGTCACGTTTTCTCTAATCAGGAGCCTCCCTGAAGTCCCAGTATGTCTGAGGAAGTTCTCATCCCGCCAGGTTATGGGGTGTGTGAGTGCGTGCGTGCGTGCGTGCGTGTGTGTGAACTCAGTCCCTGCAAAGAAGTGAAGGAACCCCGTCCATTTACGTCAGTATTAAGGTCAACATGGAGGATCTCAACTATCATTTTGAAATAGGACATTTTAGTTTAAACTGTATTTTGTTGTTTTTTATCAAACTCTACAGATATATTATATTTTCGGGCTTGAGCAGTCTCTACGTGCTTCACATGAGCCATCACATTTACTCCTGCTCATACACCAGCGGTGACGGCTGCCATGTAAGATGCTCGCGGAGCTAGTGGGTGTCCAGTGTCGCTGGCTGAAATGGAGGATCGTAACTCCAACCTTCACTGGAAGACCACCTGCTCATACAGAACAGGCCATTCCTCCTTTGCAATGATTCATCCATACAGCTCTGACCACAGTGTTATAGTTTATAGTGATGTTGTTCTGAATGAAGCCATGGTAACTTGAATGTTGTGCTTTATAAAACTCTCTGACTCTGCCATTTTCCTGGCTGGGTAATCTGAACGTCGGGGGCAAATGGAAAGAAGACTGATTCACGGGGGGTTGGTTGAAATGTGGTTCCTTTGTTATCCTTAAGCATGTTATGTTTGTTAATGCTATGTTAAGGCTTAAGTATATCACTTTAAGCAAAACAAAGGAACAAGGTTTCGGCCACTCCCTCAAGATATGGACGACTACAGATTAAATACTGGACTCCTCCACTCATCAGGACTCCTCTTCAACACTTTAGCAAGTCCAGTTGCTTTTAAGACAAAAACATTTCTTCTTTCTGAAGTAATTTCACACTTTTCTTGGTTGTTCAACCATTTTCTTTATACAAATGAAGAAAAAAAACATGCAAACAAGCAGGTGACACCCACCTGGTCGTGGAGGTCCAGGACCACGCTGCTCTGTTGCTGGGATGGATGGGGGTGGGGGTGCTGTGGATGGGCCGCAGGGTGCAGCAGCCTGGGAGAAAGGTTGGGCGATTGGTGAAGAGGTCTCGGGGAAGGGTTGGGAGGATGGTAACCGGGGCGATCTTCAGGCCCGGGCCCTCGGGGAGGTTGCTGGCTATAGGGCGGGTAACCCTGAGGAGGAATCGCTGGGTGGCGGTAATTTTCATCCTGATGGCCCGGTGAAGGGCCGTGATGGGAGTGTAGGTGGTGGTGGTGGTGGTGGTGGTGAGCGTTGGAGTGGTGGTGATGGTGGTGGTGGTGGTTGTTGTTGCCATTGTAGTGGTGGTGGTTGTTGTGGGCGTGGTGGTGGTGGCGGG
>OMNM01000584.1:0-18121 GCA_900302745.1 Parablennius parvicornis
GAATTTAAAGATTTTGAAAAAGAAATCACAGCTATGGTGGAACACTGTATATTATAATGGGACATAAGACATAATATAGAGAGTCTGTATGCAATGATGTATCTGTGTTGCTAACTGCGAGCTGGTTTCTTTATTTGGAAAGTTTGAGGTCTTAATTTGGTTCCTGTTTAAAAGAGCAGTGCCCCCCTCTGTACCATCCTGACTCATTAGTGTAGTCTGTCACCACAACATGACTTGCATTATTTAAGACTATCGGGGGTCCCTGTAGATTCTGCCACTCGACACGCCAATACAATGAAAAGTGTGTATTATCAGAGTCTATCAGTTTCATAGTCGGCCTGATAATACAGTATGGGAACTGCCTGCAGCATATGGACTCCCTGATATGTCCAGGGACACACATTGGTGTAACATGACATCTCATAGGGGCACTCTATGTTCTATGTGAGCATGATTGGTAATCTTTTCTGACTCCTCCCCTGGAAATGCAGTGTATTGTGCACCTGTTTCACACATGATTCTGCTTTTGTAAGATGAAGACCTGCACCAAATTACACAATCATACACCGACAGCCACTTGCAGACACACACTGTAGACTCTCCACGAAATCATTATACTGTCTGATGTGTCTTTCTTTTTCTGTTTCTAGACTGCTGTTCAGGTGCCTGGGGATAGCTCTACACCTTTAAATCCAAGCCATACAGGTGAGCCATCTGCTGGTGTTGATTTAAGAGTCAGTATGATTAAGTTGTTTGAGGGTTAAGTTAAAAACTTTCAAACTGCATTCATGCACAGTACTGAGAACTTACCCAAGTATTTTAGTTGCATTTACTAATTTCACATCATTACCTTCTATGTTTCTTTTTCTTTCCTGTGTTTTATTTCCCACACCTGTTGATTTTTTTAAGTGGGTCCTCGGCCGGGCCGCCACAGAAAACCCATGACTGCTCCAAAGACTCAGAAGTGTAAGGCGTCAAAGACGAAGAAGGTCTTGCTGAGTATCCTCATTGTTCTGGTGCTGCTGGCGATACTGGTCACGGCAGGATACTTCAGTAAGTTGCCATTCTTCCCTCATATTCCCATCAGCATGACCTGCACAGTTGTAAATTTAATGACTTGATTTACTGCATAGCCAATTACAAAATCAAAATGTGTCCGTCAAGTTTGTTATCTGTCTGTCATTTCCCCCATCAGTCAAGCAGCTGATTGACAGCAAATACTTCTTCTGCAAGCGCTCGGTGAAGTTCATTCCACTAGACCAGGCATGTGACGGTAAAAGCGACTGTGCTGGAGGAGAAGATGAGACGACGTGCGTGTCGAGTTTGACGGTCAACACGACCTATCCAGGTACGAGAAAGCTACTGTTCCTTTGCCATGTTGCCATTGCACAAAAACAAAGTTTGATTTTTAATGAGTCCTCTCCTACTGTGTGCCGCTCCACCCTCAAGTGCGTCTGACATCTGCTGAACATGTCCTGCAAGTGTATAGTCCAAGCTCAGGATGGCGGAGCGTTTGCAGCGAGGACTGGAGCGACAAACACACACGGACAGCATGTAAACAATTGGGATACATGCAGTGAGTTTTCACTCAAAGCATTGATCATGGTGCATCATCCTTTATTGGATTATATGACCTGAGATCTTGTCTAACCTCACACTTCCTTCTTTCCTGGCAGCAAACCTACTAGTACTTATCTCTCTCTGAACAATTTAGCGACTTCTCTGAAAACTGGACTGTTCACAGCAGTCAGAACTGGGACTTCAAACACACCCATACATCTGGCCACTATTGACCGGTGAGGAAGGCAACATTTCATTCATCTTCTAGAAACTTTGCACCTCTTGGTTGAATTCTCTGATTTTACTTTACAGATGAAGTCATTTGAAGGGAAACTAGATGTTGATCTGAAGTCTAAATGTGAGCGTTATCTCAAAGAACCAAAGATGAATCTCTTATTAATAACCTTTTTCATTTTTATTCTGTCTAAGTTGTCATGTGTCTTTCTCATAATTATAACTATGAAAGCACGTATGACATTAAACAATTCAGAAACAAGCTTTACATCCATATACTAGTCATCATAGTGGCCTCTGAAACATGTGTGGTATGACCAACCAATCACAGACTAGAATCACCAACCCACAGTTTGTCACATTTTCAACATGTGATTCTCAGTACAGTGAAACTTGTAAGGTAATATTGAAGAACTGCCAAAAGAAGGCAGACGAACTTGATCATTGCAATTTTTTGGGACAATTCTATAGCCATAAAATAAAAATAAACCAAGGTACTCCAGTTATGAAATAGTTTAAATTATATTCCTATCCATATATTTGTATATAAACATAACTTTTCTTTTTTTTGGGATCTGGCTTCCCTATGATACGTCGGTTGTACATGGAACTGAACGGTTTCTCTTCCTGAAAATCAAAATCGGGGTCCAGTTTTTGTTCCTTCTTTTTACTTGAAAAGTGAACATTCAGGTGTTTTACATGAACGAAACAAACAATCAAAGCAAAACAGAAAAGGAGACAAAGTTGAGCCTTGACTTGAATGTAGGTTACCATCTGACTGTTGTTTTTCTGCATGTGTTCGACTCATTGTGCAGCTATTTTTGGGACGTGCTTAATAAATGTTTCTTTGTTGTTGTTTTTTCTTCAACAGCACGACATGTAGATCCGGATCTGTGGTATCTCTGTCTTGTTCAGGTGAGCCTTTTGACAAACACTGCTGTCGTCACTAAATATTGTTCACACCTTTTAAAGAGACGTGGATGGCAGCAAGAGAAGACATGGTTGTGTGAAGATTTTCACACTAACAAGTCCGTACAGGCCTTCAGTAAGCAGCCAAAATGCCTCTCAGAAGCATGTGACAGAGTAGCTGCCTTCAGCCTTCACAAAAACAATTTGTGACGACAAATCAAGTTGAAATATCAGTTTGTTTTGCAAAAGTTGATGCCAGCAGACAGTGGGTGAGAGCCAATGGTGACCCTGGAACAGGTTGGCTTTCACACATTCAATGAACACGGTGAGGTTTGTCGATGCCATCCTCTCAAAGTGACTAAAGCTGGATCAGACAAATTACATCAAATGAATAAGTTTGTCTAAATGACGCAGAGCTGCCAAATCTGCCTTATTGAAAGTCACATGTAAACTTTTGGCAGACAAGCTTTGTCATTGTATTCCGTCTTTATACCATTCAATGAGAAAAACGCCTTTCAATGGTATCTACACTTATTTCTTCTTCATCGTGCTCAGTCTCATTGAAACTGGAAATAACGCCTGATAGAAAGGGAAACGGGGAGTTTCTTCAAAGATCACACCATGCCTAAAAAGCATCTCTTTTGATTATGCAAGCCTGTATATTCGGGGAAATCACATATGCAAATGCATTCAGAAAACATGAGGACTCTACACAGAAAAGTGCTGATAACAAAATCAAACCTGGGTGGAGAAGGATATATTAAAAGTAACTGTTGGGTTTTGTTATTTCAGACTGTGGAGATTTGGGCTCTAATCCTCGAGTGGTTGGGGGTATGGATGCCGTCATCGAGGACTGGCCCTGGCAGGTCAGCCTGCAGCAAAGTGGTCAGCACACATGTGGAGGCTCTCTGGTGTCACCACAATGGGTCGTTTCTGCTGCTCACTGCTTTGTTGGGTTAGCAAAGTTACTTTACATATAGTTTTAAATGAATTTGTCTTGTCAGGTTCCAACATGTAAACTTCTTTGAATTTATCTTTTGGGCACGCAGCGGTAAAAAAGAACTCAGTCGGTGGAGAGTGATTTCAGGTCGGACACACCTGAGCACGTTGGGAGGCTCCTATGTGGACAGGATCATACTGAATGGAAATTACGACCCTGCACAAAATGACTACGACATAGCACTGTTGAGACTCAGCAGCCCAATCACAGTCGGAGGTGAGAGTCTCATGAAAACACACAGGAAGAAGCCACCTGAGTATGGAAGCATTGGTGTGTCCTTTTAGAACCCGTTTCTGAACTTTGAAGGGATTTTATATACAGTCGGTGAGGAAATGCATTCCATTGAAGTTACTCTGCTGATATCTAGTGGTGTGTACCTCATACTGCAAGTCAAAATGGTTTTTGTCAATCCCATATGGGGAAAGGTGAAGTACATCTTTCTCTGGTCACTAGTCCATTACAGACTCACACAGAGAGGGGGATAATCACACACATTCATACTTGGAGTCAATTTTGACTCATTAGTGAATCTCAAATACATTTCTTTGCACTGAGTGAAAGCCAGAGTACCATGTAGAGACATTCTAGCTCTTTGTAAGAGAGCCACTGCATGCAAGCTTAAGATAAACCAGTTTGTCAAATGAACCTAATAAGAGTTATAACTTAATATCTTCCAGAGGGCAGCAGGCCAGTTTGTTTACCTCCTCATGCCTTTGGCCTGGCTGCTGGAGCCATGATGACTGTGACTGGTTGGGGATACCTTGAGGAAAATGGTGAGACACTTTTATGCTTCATCTGTAAGAGGAATCCTATTCTCTGAGAAATGACCCAGTTTTACTAAAAAAATAAATAATTGTGGTTCTGCTTTCAGGAAAAGTCTCTTCTACACTGCAGCAGGCCGGCATTCGTCTGATAGACAGGGACGTGTGCACCAAGCCTACAATTTACGGTAGTTCCATTACGCAAAGGATGATCTGCGCTGGCTTCCTGGAGGGTAAAGTGGACGCCTGCCAGGTAATGAACCTCTTCAGGAGGAGTGCATACAAGTCTGCCATGTGGTGGGAGATATAGTTTGATATTCATGTGTTGTCTTGAACTCCAGGGGGACAGCGGAGGCCCTTTGGTGTATCTAACAGGTGGCAAGTGGAATCTGGTGGGAGTGGTGAGCTGGGGTGTTGGATGTGCGCGGGAGCGAAGGCCAGGCGTCTACTGTAATGTGGAAGAATTGCTCAACTGGATTCACACGGTCATCCAGGTACACGTATAGAAAATATCTGTTTATTTGTTTTACTAAATAAGCTTCACACACACACACACACACACACACACAGTCATTTCTATGTCCAATATAGTTACTAATTAAAGACATTTTTGTCTTTTTTTTTCTTTATTCAAACAGTGATACTTATGCACGACTACACTTAAACAAAAATATTCCAAGCCATTTATATTATTCTCTTATTTTACTTTACATACCATGGAAATAAAATATTAAGTACCTTAAAATATGACAATATTTCAGAACAGCCTTTTTTCTTTTTTCTTTTTTTTAAACGAGAGTGCCTTTTTTCTATAAAAAATTAAAGTAACTAAGGACAAGTATTCCCCATAATCCAAAAAATGTCTGATTATTTATAATTTGTCTTTGCAGAAAAACAGCTGAACTAATCCATTAGGACATCGATCACCAGACTGAGTTAGTTCTGGACAGAAGACCAACCAATGCTTTTCTCTGGTTACCTAAAGATTAGAGGATATTGAAGATGCAACTCAACTGTAAAACACAGCCACATACACACTGTTTGGTACATGTTATTTCAGGTCTTGGATTGTGCCATTTCAGGTTCTTGGCTCAGGGGAAAAAGTGTATTTGTATGATTGTAAATTAGTCAAATCTTGGGGTCCCGATCTTGGAACTTTACAACAGAATATGTTTTCAGCTTTTAAACCAATAACTGCAAAAACTCTTCTGTGAAGATAATATTTTGACTTTGCCAATCTGGCAGACATAATGTATTTGAGTAGTATGTGCCGTGAATTAAGGTGTGCTTTTTTTGTGAGGATTTATGCAGAAAGCCTCAGGGTAAAAATCAACACACTGATGAGACGGACTCCAGGTCTGCAAGTTAAATTTGTGGTGCTGATTTAGTTGATCTGATATGTCCCCCTGTTAAAGAGCAATTACACCTTTTTATAGGACTGGTGTGCTTACTTCCTTCTACCGTAAGATTAATATGAGCACTTTAAGCAGACAATGAGAATTACTTGACTTCACTCTATGTACAAATGATTTCACTGAAAAGCCTTAAATGCACTGAATGCAGATTTTTTATGTGCTCGTAGTGCCTCCATGCTGAGTTACATGCGTCATTGGCCAGTGTGCCTCCAGAGCACTTGCACCACTGTCAGAATATGCAGTCATAGAAGTTTTTAACAGAATATTGCGCCAATATATAATGTGACTATTTTTATATTAATTAAAACAATCCCATTGTGCATTTGTCTGCACTGAAATCTGAATAATATCTGATTGTTCCAGTTGTATCTTTTTCAATATAAAACTATCAAATCTGAAAACCCTCACTAAACTTAGATTAATTAAAAATTCACTGACTTAATATCTGATTGTGAATATTTTGTAGTATATTGTACATTATGAAATATCTGAACATGAACAAGTGTCACAGTGGCTGATCATATTTCTTTGTAAATATATATGTTCAATGTTATTTACCTGTAAATAATGTCACTTAAATAAACTTTTTTTGGGGGGGAAACGAATGATCTCTTTGCTCTCTGTACAGATGCACACAGGTTGGAAATTAGATACCTTGTTCTTCCATTCTGTGTTTTCTTGCCCCTGAGAGCACACCTCTCTGACCCAGTATTAACAATAGCAACAGGAAAACTTTTATGTAAATCGTTATATAAATGTTTGACATTTCATGTATGAGTTGAGAAAGTACATCAATAAAAGGTCCATCTTATATTCTACAAAGGACAAAAACAATCTTCCTCTGTTTTAATTGATAATCATAAGAAATTTTGAATAAAGTACTTAGAATGTGACTTTATTTCTAATCAACCTTAAAATACATGACAAATATACTAAATTAACCTTTTATAAGGTACATAAAAGTACAAAAGTATCCTTGAATATTCCATAAACCGTCAATTTGTCTCATACTTCACATTATCCAGTTCAGAGTCGTGGAGGACTGGAGCTGGTTCCAGCTCATTATGGAAGAAAACACAAAGAGATAAACACTCATCAGTTAAACTCAAAGAGACTTGTTTGTTTTATCTGTGGGAGGCGATCCCCAGTCTACATTGACATATGTAATTTATATTTAATAAAAAGCTGTTGGAAAGTCTAAACAGTCTGGCATGTTTCAGTAATCAGAGTAATGTCTTTCAATCAAATTCCCACAAGGTTTCTGAAAGACATTAAAACAACCCAAAGACATCAGTACTACACCAAATTTACTGCATTTTGGGTCAATCGTTGTGTACAGATTTTCATCAAACATGGTGTCACAATTTCTAAGAGGTTTTTCCACGTTAAAATCATCAAGGTCATAAGATATTCTTTTTCCGAAGCAAGGTCTAAAACTACATCTTACTGTTGTTATTCATCAAATGTGGTCACGAGTTCCAAAAAGAGATGAACATCTTTCAGAATATTCAAATAACTTGAGCTAAACCTTTTACCTTTTGACCTGGTGCTCCCGACATAATGCTGCCCCCGTGTGGTGGGTGCATGTACTTCACCATGTCTGGCTTGACACCTTTCAATTCTATCTTCGTGTCACTTGCCATTGTGGAAAGTAAAAACAAATAATATATATCTTGACATTAAAGTGGTGTCCAGCTATTACTCATATATGGTTCCATTATTTCCTGGTCAAATAACAAAGAGACTAGTGGAGCGAGACACATCGTCATAATAAGCTTAACTGTTGAAAGCATATGAGATGGAAAGGATTTACATACTTCAGTACAAAATAAATACAGTTGCTATGTTTTGATGCCTTTTGGCAGAGAAATTTTGCAATGTAATTGCAATAGTGCTATAGTGTAATATAGAGCAAAATTAATGTGACTACATTTTAGTCTAGAATCTTATTGGTATGGAATATATTTTTAGAATAAAGTGAGGGTGGTGAAGTGGTTGTAGTGTCGTCTTTACTTTTTAAAAAGATTAAAGTATTGGTGTTAAAAACCAAATAGAGTGTGAGAATAATATTTTTGTCCACATTTGACACTTCACCAGTTTGTCAGTGAGACTTTGCAGCCAGTTTTTTTGGAGCTGAGAAAAAAAACTTAAACTCGAAACTGAAGACAGACGTGTGTGTATATATGAAAAATCAACATTTAATATTTCCCCAGTGATACGGACACCAGTAACAAACCAAACACTGGTGAGTTTACATAGCAGCAGAAGCAGTATCAGGATGCTCTCAGCAAACGAGGGTGTGAGGAGTGAAGACAACACACGGTAACTTTTCCCCCCACCCGAAGCCTTTCATTGAGCCCAAAACCAGAAAACACATTTGTTTGATAATTTAACCTGAAACAGCAACGCTGTCTGATCAGTTAAACTGTGTAAAATCAGGGAGCAGTGCAGAGATAAGATATACTTTAAAGTCCTTCAGAACAGCAACAAACCAGGAGCTGGCTTGCAGATGAGTTACATTTCAGGAAAACAGTTCTAATAGATGCAGTTCAGATTATCTTCGTGAATGATGGCTGCGACCTTTGAAAGGGTCGTCCTGCAACAAGACACAACAATAAAGATTATTAAAACATCAATCAGGAAAAATAAAAGTTGGCATATGCATTTGGTTTGTTTTGTCGAAACAATATACGTGCAGATATGGCAAAGTATTTGAACTGGAGGTTCATAATCTGAGCGAGTGGATTAGCTTGCAGTCTGATGTCAACTTGTTTGTTGTTTCCCTGTCTATTGTTTTCTCTCGTTCGTCCCCTTTCTAACCTCAGAAAGCCTCCAGTAATAAGCCTGGTTCAACAGAGGTTTCTTCCTTAAAGATTCCTTTTTCCTTTCCACTGCGGCTGATGCCTCTTCATGTGAAATATTTTTCCTTCTAAAAGGGACTTGAGATGACGAATTAATTTTTGTCGCTATATCAATATAATTGAACTAAATTGAAGTTTACTCCTTTAATGTACGTAAGTAGTATTTTGCTGGACGTATTTCTTCGACACTGCTCACAATTGTCGTATGTACTCCCTTCACATTCCTAAAACTTGCTCATGACTGAAGCTGCAGAAGATGACAAATTTGGGTCATTTCAAAACACAAGTTTGAAAGAGTTTTAACTACTTTATACCAAATCCAGCTAGATTCTATTTTTTTTTTAATGCAGAAAATATTTTAGTTTCTGACTAAAAACTATGATACCTGTTGTATCATGGCCTGTGTTTGAAAAAAACACAGTATTACATATGACCCTCCACCACCTCCAGAAATAGACAGTCGACTATGGCAATAAAGTAAAAATGTATTTCTATATCTTGTTTTGTGTTTTGATACATTTACAAATTCCATTGTGTTATCTGTATTCCTAATGAATTAAAGAAAGTGAGTTGTTCCATTATCTCTGGTTACATGTCAGTGAGAGCAGGCCTATACTAAAGACACATATAAGATGGTTATCAGCCGTCTGGTTTTACCTCGTCTTCATCACTGTCATCGAACGTGACTCCCCGAGAAGACTGGCTCTGAGAGCTCGGCTTCGTGTAGGACGAAGACATGGACGCAGGTCTGCGGTTGGCGGAAACAAGAAACACTTTTAAACAAGAGCAGAAGACAGTGTTGGTGAACAGAAATGTACTTTGTGCCCAAGAGGTGAGAAGGAAAGATAAGACAATGAAATAACTGATCCTCTTGTTTGTTTCTATGGTAAGAATAAAGGCTGGCTTTTTCTATTCAGGTCTGTTCGCTCAGGAGAAAGTGGAGTGAACATTTTACAGTGAAGAACATTATATTATAGTTCTTTAAACAAAACCTGGAAAGTTTAAACTTACAAAGAAGGGCAGTCAAATTTATATTACTCGGATTAAGAATGACTGCCATGTACATTAGTCAAATGATAAAATCATTTTTCTTCCGGTCAAACAGGAGAAGGCGGATGAGGTTGAGGATTGGAGATGACACGTTTCCTCACATTAGGACAGATTTACGGTAGTCATCATCGGTTTCAGATTTTAACATGAAGCTGATAAATTGCACATAATCACATGTTTTTGATTCAGCTTTCACAGCTTTACTCTGTGATTCTGCACAGAAATATCGGCATCCTACATACAGAAGTATCTCATAAATGAAGCTTTCATTGAAACATTGACTGTTTTGCCAGGTTTTTTTTTTCCTGTGCATACTATAGTTTGACTTCCCTGGCTTAAAAAACTAATTCGGTTCACATGTATTTAAGATTATGTATATTAAATCTAAAATATGTGGAAATGTCACATCCCATGTCCTTCGGGTGCACATTTATACATCTCAGATTGTGTTTTGTGTACTTTCAGAATTGTATTATTGCTTAAAGGCAAATGAAAGATGAGAGAAATCTTCACATCAACATCTTTTGTGGTCATTTACAGTGTGCACAGTTGACTGTGCAAGTTTATCCTCTATTAAAACCTGCACACCTTGAAGCGGGACGGGTCATCACGGGGATATCCTCATCCGAGTCGTCTATGATCACCTGAGGGCAAAATCAACACGAATTAGGACTTTCATATTCTGATTAAAAAACATAAGATGGTTGAGTATAATTTCACTTACCTCATCGGCGTAAGACGTTTTAGCAGTTTTCCGAGAAGATTTCTGGGACGGAGCTTGAAATGCTGAAAAAAAAATGTTTTAATTACTGTTCAGTACAGTAGAAATAGAGGAACTTTCCACTTTCAAAATACTACACCATTTATCTCTCCATATTCTTACAAACATATTACCCTGCATGATGCTCCTGCTTTGAGATGTTGAGGGCTTCTGGGCTCGGCCGCGACCGGTTGTCTTCGGTTCAGTGGCAGCTGCACCTACATGGGCAAAAACAACAGGGAATGAATCCATTATTAAATACATACATTATTACAACATAGTGACTGCAGAGTCAGTCGTTGAAAATCATTTTTTTAACATCTGATAAAAGACCAGATTGTGGATTTATATCGGGAAAGTCTGAGGCAAGGTGATCAGCTTGCCAACGTTCTTCATTTCCTTCCTTTTATTAGCTGTATTTTTAGTTTTGATTTTAAAAATATACAACATGCTGTAAGAGGGGTTGCAATGCAGAAAGTAGTAATTTCAGTTTGATTGAAGTCTTACTTTGTATAAGTAAGAATTCTACTATTTATATATATTAAAAAAAGGGAAGGGAATTGTTTAAAATAATAACAATTTTCATTCTGAGCTGTGGGTAGAAACAGATTGGTACGGATAAAAAACACAAAAGAAGATGAAGAACCGGTAAACTCCAAACAGAACGGCACCACTGTGGACTCAAAGACTGCAACACCTTTTCATGCAACTTCAATCCCAACTCTCACCTCTCCCCCTCCCCCGAGCTCCCCGTCCTCTGCTTCCTCGCCCTCTTCCTCGTGTAGGAGCAGGAGGTGAAAACGAGTCTTCATCAGAATTCATGTCAACATCAGCGAGATCCTCCAGTATATCTGGATCCATACGGTCGTCGCCGCGCTCAATGCGGTGAGCTTTGGCTCTCTCAAATGCCTCAAATAGAGGAAAAAAGGACAATGACCTTGTTTAAATGACCATTTAAGACCGAGTAATCCAATTATTCTAAATATCAAATCTGAGGTGTTGACAATGCATGTCGGGAGAAAATGAACGAGCAGCATTTTTGAGTGCAATATTGGGCTTTTTAGAGTAAATATGTATGTCGTGATAAAAGACTCAACTACACTCACCTCTCTGATTTCATCTTCTTCTTCAGTCGTGTTCTTTTTGGAATCTCTGAATTGCTTAACCTGGGAGGGGAAAAAAAGAAGAAAACTAATTATTTTCTCTCATTGTCAATAACCATGAAAAAAAAAAACACTCGCTTTCCAAAACACGCCACACCTCTCACCTCTTTGTCGATGTCCTGCTCCGTGATTACACCTCTGGCCTGAAGGTGGCGCTGCGTCTTTTCCAGCTGATAGGTGATTAACTCTGCGATGGCGTCCTTCTCGTCTTTGTCCACAAACTCCTGGATGGCCTTTCCCATGCCCTGCTCGGTCAGGAGCGACAGCTGCACTTTCTGCAAACACACTTCAGTTACACTCGGGTAACGCGATACAATACACTAATACACCAGTGTGTGTGTGTTTTTTGTGTTTGACAAACCTGCTCAGCGGCTTGAAAGTACTGTTTCACCAGGTCCTCCACTCGCAGCCCCTCAACGGCAGCAGTTTTCACCAGCTTGCTGTAGTCAACATTGATCTCATCTGACCAGCACATCGAAAGACGGCGAAAAAAGAGCTCAATTAGACCTTTTTTAAAATACCAACAGACTTTTAGAGGCGGGGTAGTTGTTGACTCATAAACTAATTATTTTCTCTGATATTGTGAGCGTGACCTCTGGCCTTTTGCCAGCAGATATGATGAAATGCTGAATTAATTAAGTGAATTATAATCGGCGGCCAACATGAGTTGTTCCAATTCAATCGCTACAATAAGATCAATACACAAGCCTATACTGTAGGACTGTACCATCTCTGATGTCTTCTTTTTGTTCGCGGTGTCTCAGAAAGTGAACAATGTCCTTTGGGTTAGCCACACGGTCCACAAATTTCTGACTGAAGCGCGAGGTATTGAACGTCTCGAAACCTCCACTGTAGTCCACCTGAAGGAGTTGGTGAAGTGGATACCACTTAAATCAAGTGTGGGTCAATATGTCCATATGTACACACTGTTCGTGCATCCAGCTCACCCTCAGACGAATTAGAGGTTTCTCTGGCGTCATCGGACAGCCAAGTCTTTCCCTCTCAGCTTCTTCCAGCATCTCTAAAACCTTAAAAACAGAGGGAAACTAAGTGAAACTGCTTTAAGAGGGGAACAAATACTAGCAGGTATTACACCTTTGTATGTATTTATACATGCTGACTTTAAAATTACCTTTGCGTAGCATAAGTCCTCCACCTTTTTATTGACCTGAGGTGTTTCAGGTGTGAAGCGGTCTTCATAGTCAGCTAGCACCACATCTTGGATGAAGAACTGTCGCACAGTCTTCAGCGGGATCTTCTGCAAGTTCATTTTACGACCTTTGACCTTCAGCAACCCTATGTGTCTTCACACAAACACAAGTCAAGTTTGACAGCCTTCAATAAAACAAGGAAAGCAAGACTCTGAATAGAAGTTTGTGTGTGTGTGTGTGTGTGTGTGTGTGTGTGTGTGTGTGTGTGTGTGTGTGTGTGTGTATTTGTACTTCTTAGTAGCTTCTCCAGGAGATAGGGATGTAGCCACAGAGCTTCCAGGCTGTGTCACATAGAAGAGCTGCCGTTCATTTCTGGACGGTGCTATAAGGCACTCGTGCTCGTGACCCCAAACCACCAGGTCCAGAAAATCATCCAGGAACTGCTCGGGAATGTAATTTGTGGGACCGTGTTTACTCCTGAAAATACAGGTAAGAAATGTAAAAGACAAAAACAAATGAGAGAGAATTTGCAGTGAGGACTAAGGAAAATACACAAACACAAGACAGAAAAAAAGACTTTAAAAACCTAGAGCGGTATCTTATTTTCATAAAAAGTGACAAAACAGTCAGTGACATAGTGTCACATCAAACTGTGAAGCAAAACAAATATAAACATAGATGGTGTTTTTTTTACTATCATGATTATGATTATTTTAAACTGGGGGGGAAAAGCACTCGAAAAACTACTCAAAAAGATGTGGGAGGTTGCTTTTTAAAAAAAAAAAAATAAGTAAAGAAAATCCAACATGAAGCACTGAGGCCATAGTTATAACTGAGAAATTATGCTTGAAACTTAACTCTTTATACATTTAGAAATAAGTTTTAAAAAGTACACAGACAGACAGACAGACAGACAGACACACACACACACACACACACACACACACACACACACACACACACCTGTTCTGGTGGATGGTGAAGAGGTTGAACCACCCATCTTGGTCTTCTTTGGGGCGAAGCATCGTAACCTGGTTGTTGACAAACATCCTGTACAGGCGCTCATCTGGGATTGAACCTTCAAACACATAATTTACAAGCATATCAATTATACAAATGTATATTCAAATATATTGTAAATTTTTTATCAAATGTTGTATAAATGGGTGAGACATATACCATTCGTAGTATAAGCTACAAATACAGAGACTGTGTCATTCAACACAAAATGTAAACTGACCAAGACCATATAAGGCCAGTTTGGTGCTGCCTTTCTGCAGGAGGATAGGACTGATTTCTATCCTGTCCACTGAATGGGAGTGGCCAAAGTGATTGACAAGTCCAGAAGCACTAAGAAGATCCAGTGCGCATAAACCTTCAGACTAGAAGAGAAACAGAGAAACAGAAATGGACATGCTTGTTATCATAAAGGAATGTTGTGCCTGATATAGTAATCTTTCCTATTTTAACTCACCCCAGTTGGGTCATCGTGGTTGCCGTGAATGCTGAACACAGGAATCGAGATGTTAAGGTTTTCATCCTGGTAATTGACCCAGGGGAACCTGCAATACATAGACGGGCCAAAAAGTCTGACTGCTTCAGCAATCTCAATGCACTTAACATGCGACATTCACCAGTGTGCACAATCATAGTCATGTCAGAAGACACTTCAACACATGGACAGAATCGACAACCTATGGATGGGCAGATGACCTGCTCTGCCAACAGAACCGCAGTCGTCTCCACATCCACACAAACACAGTACTGACAGGAAGAAATAAACAAATCAATAACTAACTGTGTTGTGTTAAAGTTGACAGTCTGATCGCTGAGGATGTTGAACTGCACAGGCGAGTCTCCCATGCAGTACTTTCTCATCATCGTGATGCAGCTGTGGAGGCACCGACGTGAAGGCTTGTTCTCATGGAACAAATCACCTCCCAGAAGGATAAAATCTACCTGCAAAAGCAAAGAGACGAGCATAAATAAGTGCCATAGGCATAGATAAGGAGTCATGCACACAGAGTGCGTGAAATCTGGATTTAACACACGCACGCACCTGATTCGTCTTGGCACATTCCAAGATTTCATTGAGTGTGTTGTACGAGTCACTGCCGCGGATCGCATCTTTTTCAAGGTAACCAAGATGAATGTCTGTCGAGATCAGGATCTTGAACGTGTCCTCATCACCTCTAGAAAAACAGCACAAAACACAATTTGATGAAGCAGATACAACTAATTATTCCATACTGAACCTGTGGATACTTGTACAATGTTGGTAATTCAGGTACAAATGACCTGCATACAAATCACATACTGTTTATAATGCAGCAAACGTAATATGCAGAAACAATGTTGTCCATGCTCCATGCTTAAAATCTGATCATAATCTCTAAGAAAATTTAAAAGTATCTTAACTTGTCAAACACAAATGTAACGGAATAAGCAGTGTCAATAATTACATTACAAAATTGTAGCACGATAAAGAAAAGTACCACTTTTTAAAGAATACAAACAACAAAACCATCTGTTTTAGATGTTTCTAAAACTAAAATAAAACCTTGATGGGTTAATTGTTATATGACCGCAACAGGTATTTCAACAAACTCACAAGGTACTCTCGGAAGACATAATGATCTGGGAGATGAGATGTGTTTACACCCGTCAGACGAGCAGCAACTTATATTCCACCTGCAGAAAATGCATACATATATAAAATAATGAATGTCATATCGAAGATCTGTATGGCCAACACAAATATTATAAACAAATAAATTAATAAATTGTCCACATGCAAAAAAACTGTATGTATAATTGAAAAAGTCATTAAAGTTGATAATATAGTGTACATCCACTGAAATTAATACATAGACAATAGCTTAGTGTCCTTTCGAAAAAGGCCGGCATGATCATGGATCCATGAGTAATTGATAAGCCAATAAACACACTATAGCAGATGTTTAAAGTGTGATACTTTGGCAATTTATGAAAACAATTATTTCATTTAGAAAGTGATGACAGAGACACATCTAAAGAAGAGGTCCTGGGTTTGTTGGGAATGGTCTGAATGCACACTAATGAGCAAGTATATGTTTGTTCTGGAAGAGTTGGTGATTTGTTTTTATGTAAACATTGTCAGGTGGCGTCAATCAGAGCTCATGTTACAAACCATTCATGGCATTCGTTTGCCTTCTGACACAGACAACTATGGGCTGGAAAGTCCTGGGTTTTCTTTCTTTTGCATCCTTGTTTATAATATCGTCT
This sequence comes from Parablennius parvicornis, assembly GCA_900302745.1. Lineage (NCBI taxonomy): Eukaryota > Metazoa > Chordata > Actinopteri > Blenniiformes > Blenniidae > Parablennius > Parablennius parvicornis. The sequence goes on from OMNM01000584.1 coordinate 16,129, forward strand.
GAGAAAAAGTTATCTCAAAAAAGGTTTCCAGATGCTCCCTGGCCTGTTTTCCAGCCTTTTGATTGACTTTGGCTGACTTTCTTGGCAGTTCTTATTGATCTAAGATTTAATAATCTAACTTTTGAGGAATTTGGGTGGTATTTAAGGTTAAAACTATTCAACAGAAACTATGTGCATAATGTCCAAAAACACAAAAAACAGCAATTTAGCAATGCGTGACGCGTTATTCGCATTATTAATAAACCTTAAGTAGCAGCTATAGATAAAAGTAACATGTAACTAAATGGTAATTTACTGCGAGGATATAGTATGTTAGCTTTGAGTCAGGCTAAGAACGACGTGCGCTGTGCTAACGCGACAAAAAAAAATGAGATTTATCAACTAGCTGAGTGTAAGTTGTGAAAATCAAATGCACATGGATAATGTTAGAACACTGTTTGTGTGTACGCCATAAGCTAAATCATGTGGAATCACAAGTCTCGGCACCCACCTCCTCGGAATTCGCCATGCATGTAGTCAAAGTCCCGGCATCTCTTGCAAACGCTTCATCAGATGGCTCACGGTTATTGTAGTTCTATTTTGGTGACTCGGGCTTCCAAACTGCCGTCACCACAGCAAACAGAACTACATTTCTGGTGAAGTGATTCTGTGCGTTTGTTTTAACTACAAAGCAGTGCCGATATTGCTGAAACCACGAACACACACGTAAATCTCCACGCTCACGCGCCAGCGGGCTACGCTGATGAGTGTATCATTCAACCCTTTACAGAAACGCTGGACTGTATCTTGTGTTGACAGCATGAACACGACTTTAGAAACGGTGCTCATCTACCAAGTAGTCTGTAAACGTTAAAAAGGGGGTGTCCGCAGGTGTGGAATTCAAACTAACGTCGGTTTATCGGTACGTCAAGGGCGAGAGGGAGCAAACTGACAGCTTTTCCATGGAGACTCTGTCAAAAACAGCAGTAGCAGATGGTGTTACGCGGGAGAAGGTAGCTGTCACAGCGTTTCTCCTTATTTTCTCTTTGAAAGCAGGTTTATAAGATGCTTCGCTCTTTTGTGCTGCTTAGAGTAGACTGCACGAAGACTTTCTGTTTCCACAACTCAATCCAGCCTTGAAAGTGGAATGAAGACTCACCCAAAAGATGTATTTAATAAACCCATCAGTTAAACATAAATTATCTTTTCTCTCGCTGTAATTTATGTGCAGCTTTTCAACAACAATGTCCTTAATGGTGCAGATGATGCTATACTGATATTATGATGTCAAAGTTGTTTAATAGTTATTTTTTGTGTTTCTTCAGGGGTCCTACCCTCCACATCCAGCAGTCAGCCTGTCCTTGCCTTCTTACAAAGACTATCCTGCTCACCGTCCCTTTATAAACACACTGATGCATCACACACCCCAGACACACGCAGCGCCTTCATATCGCCCATCATCACCCAGTAAAGCCTTTCCCGAGACCAGCAGTGCAGGTAGCTTCAGTTTGTTTATCTGCGGTTTCTCTGCACAAAGTTTCCATTCATGCATTGTACTGTTTCGGAGCTCCATGGTGACTTGTGTAACATGATACAGCACGGCATGCATGCCTCAGCTGCACCAACATCTATCCATTCCTCCACTTCAGAGACTTTCATGGCTTTCAAGGGATGGAGTGGGCCTTCCTTGGCGAGCAGGTGGATGTTGTCTGGTCCAGGGGTCTGCAACCTTTATGACCAAAGAGCCATATTTGTCACTTTCCACCAAATCAAATATAATTGGAGCCGCAAAACATGTTTGATCTCTAAAATGAGGCTAACATAGCTTAAAAATTTTCATATTTCTGTATATTTAATTTATTTGTTGTAAGCAGTTTTGCATGTTTTTACCCCCAATTTTAAAAAAGGTTTTCCTTTAGCAATCCCAGTCCTTTTAGTTTTTTAAGCTCTATTAGGCATTTTTCTAATTTCTTATGATTTTAGTTATTTTTCCCATTTAGTTTTTTATATCCTT
>OMNM01000584.1:21490-32289 GCA_900302745.1 Parablennius parvicornis
CTGCAGGGAGCAGGATGAGCTGGCGAGGCAGGTGGAGATCAGTGGGTCAACACAGGAAAGAAAAGATCTTCAGCGGGAGCAGGAGAAGCTGCTGCTGAAGATGGAGAGGAAAGGAGAGCAGATTGGTAAACTCTACAAACACAAAGCACAGGTACATTCTCATATGGGAACAATCACATTCACGCTCAGATTTATCAATCGTTATTTGTTATTTGTTTTTCAGGCTGTGCTCTTTACTTTTTCTGATCTCTCGTTTCAGATAAAAAAGCTGAGAAAGGAAGCCAATTCCAGGCTCGGCAAAGTTAAAGAAGTCAGAGGGATTGGACCCTCAGCGGCCACTAGAGGTCGCTCTGCAGGAGCGGTCAAAGTTAGACCAGGAGAGAGAAGCAGGAGGAATCTGAAGCTGCTGAGGGACATGAGGGCTCTGCAGACCTCATTACAGACCTGACACCCACCAGAACAACAACACACACATATCAGTTATCCTTGTTGGTGCTATTTTCCTCCCTGTGGCCATTATTTAACCATCAAAACAACCACTGACTGAAAAACACTCAGGTGGCAGACTGTATTAAATAAGGGTCCCATTCCAGCAGGTTGTGTGACTCTTGATTCTGTTTTTGTTTTTATTAGTACAATTCTGCTGTCTTTACAGTCAATCCTATCTCACCAACACGCCAGGGTCCACTTCAGTTCTTCATTCTGGTGAACAATAAAAATAAGTTCAGGGTATTTGAAGAAAGATAAAACAGTTATAGGTGCAGTATATACAATTTAGTTAAAAGGCACTGTTGTACATTAGATGGCAATATTGAATCTGTAAAGCACCTCATTTGTCGAATCTAGTTAATGATAACCAAGAGCTGCAGCCTTTGTTTTGCTTACTATTTGATTTGCTTTTTCTTTTATTGGACTGAGTTTTATTTTAATTCGGAAAAGGACATACTGTACCTGTAGAGATTGTGTTTCTGTTCTACTGTATTTATAAAGCATCGCAGCCATTTTTCCCCAACAGAGCTTTTAGAATAGCTATGGGATTTTTTTTCTTCTTTTGTTAAACTCCCTGTGTATTTTTTTTTTATCCAAGAACGCCGACATGTAAATCATGGTAATCAGCAATTATACATAGTTCGATGACTGCTATGTTTATTTCTAAAATGTACAAACCTTTAAACATCCAAATAAGGACGATGTACCAGATATTATTAGTGCAGTGGTTACACTAATGACTCAGTCCACAGCTGACCGGTACACTTCATCACATCTATTAACTACATTAAACAATGTGTTCACAACCTTGAAATCCTTAAAGTGTTTCATATGATTGTAATGAAGAAAATGTATATATTTAAATTATAATTTACTACAACAAGATGTGGATGGACTCTGTTATTTGTTGCTCGTGAGTGCATGTCTTTGAAGAATAAAATTATTATATTTACATATCAATGCAAAATGATTCCTGGATTTCATTCATGGATGTCATTTTCAATATTGATGTTGTTTATATTAGGATCTCTAATATATACGGTGCATACTGTATATATGAAATATTAATTGTTAGTAACATTAGTGTAGAATAATAATACATATTCCATAATTATATGGAATATCTATATTTAAATGACTGTTTTAAGACCATTTCAAGTCTTTACATTACCTCAACAGAATTGGGAGGGAAACTGAAGCCCACTGATTCCCCTATTAAGTATTCACGCAGTGGATTATTTCTCTTTGTATTATTTCAAATAATATTTTACTTGAAAAAATGAATCTCCCATTCACAGTGAATAAAACAGTAAAACTATTTCACCAACATACTTTTAAAGTAAATGAAACAAATATACCAGCTGTTGCGCCTCAACATGTTCCTGGTTTCCAACTGCAGAGAAATTAATCTCTCTAAATAATTTCATTTAAAGTGCAGAATATTTCTGTGTTTATGCTAGTGGAGGCTCACACACTCGAGAGCATCTCTCCAGAGGAGGATGTGAGGTCCACTGGTTGGTTAGAGCTCTGTGCAGCCCCTGGTAGAGGAGGAGCTGCAGAGTCCTCCATCACTCAGCCTCCGTGCTGCTGCACAGCCTCACATCACTTCCAGCTGAGGACCACCGTGGTGGGATGTTATGAAGGTGTCTGTGGATGTTGGACGACCTGTTTTGGATTCATTAGAAATATGGTAAACTGGATTGACAGGTGTTTTCTTTCATTTGACCCTGTTTAGGCATAATCAGATGTAATCACAGGCTCCTCCTACTTTTTTTTTTTCTTCTCCACAGTATGGATTTATTAACACCTGCTTGAAGTCACTGGTGGTTGAAAAGTTTGGTGAAGAGACATGGCTCATACTCAGGTAAACTAATAAATATGATCTTTTTTTTTTTCTTTTTGCCAAAGCAACCACACACTTAAGTGACATCACTGATTCACATGTTATCTCTAATAAACATCTGATGATATGCATCCAGTAAAAGATTTGTTACCAGTTATTGCATATTACTGTCTTAATCATGATTGAAAAACTGTATCCTGAACATGAATTACTAACAGCATTGGGAATATATTTGAAAGCTTTTAGTAGTATAGTACAGTTTATGATATATTTATGTTAAATGCACTGATCAGATTAAATGACTGCAAAAGAAAAAATGCTTTGCCAGGGAAAGCAGGCAAAACCTACCAACATCTGTCTCATTGTTTACCACAACACTTTGAACATGTACTAATGGATCGTTATCAGTGTGCAATTATTAAATGAGAGAAAGCAGAGGACATTCAGAAGTTACCAGATATGGTTACTACAGCCCAATAAATGGTTCTGTACAAATTACAGAATCTCATCTAGATTTCAATTTTGTAAATCCTCAGTTGCATCTGAGTGGCCCTGCAATTTGAATAAAAATCTTCACATCGGCTTTGCCTTTTTATTTCAAGACAGACAATTTCTGCTTTAAATGTAGTTTTATCGACTATTGTTTTCCTGAAAAAAGAAAGCTTTGGATGTCAATCATTTATTTAGACAAAGTGACTCAAGTTCAAGTTGATAAACTGTGGCTAAATTGTAACTCATTTGAAAAAAGATATTTGCACTCTCATGTACCCTTTAACCTCCACTTTATTCCCAAAATTCTCCGTCCTGATATCTGACACAGGAGAGAAGCTGGAGTCCAGGACACCTTCATGACACATGAAGTATATGAAGATGAAATCACCATGCAGCTGGTATCCGCAGCGTGCAAACTTTTAGGTAACAAATTATGCATTTTTGTTGCAACAAATATATCATATCAGACATAAGAGTGCGTCATTTTTTTCCCCCTTTAGGGGTGGCACCAGAGGTTGTTCTGAAGCAGTTTGGGGAGTACTTCTTTGAGTTCTGCAAACGCTCTGGTTATGATCATATGCTGCGAACTTTAGGAGGAAACCTCTTTGAGTTCACTGAGAATTTAGATGCCCTTCACAGCTACCTCTCCCTCTCGTATAAGGTACCTGCTCACATATCTGTGTTGTTGTAGTTTTGGTCGTATTTATGAAGTAATTACTTTTTTTTCTTCGTTGAATTTTGCAGGAGATGAATGCGCCATCATTCCGCGTGGAAAGAAATCCGGATGGCACCCTGCTTCTCCATTATTATTCAGACCGTCAGGGCCTCTGCCACATTGTTCCTGGTTAGTAAAAGAAAGAAAAAAATAAATTCTTTCAATGCACATCAGCCATTACTTGTTGTTCTCACACCATTCTTACAAGTTACATTTCTATTAATAATCATGGAACTGATCTGTGCAGCATTTCCTAAAAATGAGTGGTAAAAGCCGTGTCTTTTGCAGGCATTATCAGCGCTGTTGTCAAAGATTTTTTCAGCAGTGAGATAACAATGGAGATAGTCAACCAGCAGGAGGAGTTGGAGAGGACTGGGAAGAAGGAGCATGTTGTTTTCCTGGTCAAACAAAAACCTGCTGTTGATCGCTCCAGTGTGGTCAACAGTAAAACTGAGTCCTCCCTCAGGGACCAATCAGCGCAGCCTGCCACCAAGACACACACTACCGTGATCTCAATCAAGGAGGTTTGTTTAATTATCATTCAAGCAATACTACTGTGATGAATTGTATATTTTAGTTTTTTTTTTTTTTCAAGCATAGGATGATAAAATAGAATTATTTTGGCCATTTATGTATGAATGACATTATAGTAGGGGAAGCTATAACAGGAAACATGATGAACCTGATCATACTACATTACATGTCCAAAACAATCCACTTTGTCTTCTCAGAACTCTCGTCCTCAGGGCTGTGGTTTCTCAGTACGCCGGAGTCATTGGGAGACAATCCGAAGCTTGGTTCTACTCGGAAAAGGTATAGGCTTAAAAAGACATAAATCATGCTGTGAAGGGCTGCAAACAGGAGTTAAATCCCAGCAGGTGTGTACACACACAGAACTGTGTCTCACCCTACAGGCAAGCTGCTGCGAGACTTTGATCCAGTGTATCCTGCAACTCTCAATGTCGACATGAAGACTTTCTGCCACGTTTTTCCTTTCCATATAGTTTTTGATGAGCAGGTGAGATGTCTAAATAAAACCTTGTAAAAACTAGAGATTGCGAACAGTCTTATTATTACTTTTTCGATGAAGAGAAAGAGTATTTGGATCATTTTAAATTCAATGGAGTGATCTTGTGATGTGTCTGAGGCAGCTACTGATTCGCCAAGCTGGAGTCAATCTCCAGAGGATCGTCCCGGGACTTCAGACTATGAACATCCATCTGGACCAGTACTTCAGTATTGTGCACCCCGAGGTCACATTCACCATCTCCAGCATCAGGAAGTTCATCAACAGTCACTTTGTCCTGCAGACACGTCAGGACATGATGCCTGAGGCCTGGAAGGACAGGCCTATGTTACAGCTCAGAGGTATGTGCCTTTCAGTGTTGATTTGTTTAGTCATTTCTGATATACAACTTGTATCCAGGCTTGTTGTCCTCTTCCTTTGTAATTCATGTCCAGGTCAGATGATCTGGATGACATCTATAGAGTGTATGCTCTACCAGGCCTCTCCTCTGCTGAGAAGTCTTCAGGAGCTGGAGGAGAGGGAAATGCACATTTCAGACATCGCACAGCACGACGTCACTCGAGACTTGATCCTGCTGAACCATCAGCGGCTGGCTGAGATGGAGCTGTCCAATCAGCTGGAGAGGAAGAAGGAAGAGCTCCGCTTGCTGTCTCAGCACCTGGAGGAGGAGAAGAAAAAGACAGAGACACTGCTGTATGCCATGCTGCCCAAACATGTAGCCAACGAGTTGAAAGAAGGCAAATCAGTGGAAGCAGGTTGGTGAAATGTAAAGGATATTAGAAGTGATTAATCAGGCAGTTTGTGCTCATGTGATTTGACTGCTGATTATCATCTGGTATGTGTGTATGCATCCTACAGGAGAATTTAAAGAGTGCACCATACTATTCAGTGATGTGGTGACCTTCACAAATATCTGCGCTGTGTGTGAACCCATTCAAATCGTCCATATGCTCAACTCCATGTACCTGCGCTTTGACCGACTCACAACAGTACACAATGTCTACAAGGTAGTAACTCCATTATACCCATGTTTTATGTCCATGCTTGTAAAACACATACAACAATTCAACAATGATATATTTTGATTTGATGTTTGCTGTTTTCCAGGTAGAGACCATAGGTGACGCTTATATGGTGGTAGGTGGAGTTCCCATACCAGTTGCCAGCCACGCTGAGAGAGTGGCAAACTTTGCTTTGGGCATGACTTTAGCTTCCCGGGAGGTTATCAACCCTGTGACTGGGGAATCCATTCAGGTACCAGAATAAATTTGCTACATGGAAAACATCTATGTAAGTGTTTTTTATGAATAGATGTAGCATGCTCCGTTTTTCTGATTGCATTCCATAAAATATGTTTTTGTTACTATACTATATGTATTTAAATGCAACAATTTGTCCTTTACAATCTGTTTTTCTCGACATTATTAATTCGTCACTCACTTGCACAGCTCAGTAGAGAGGCAATGAAAAAAAATGTTCTATGAAAAGAATGGTTACAAAGGGGTGGAAGGGTACCTTCAAAAGGGTGAAGGTATCCATGGGATCGGGGGGAGACAAAACCCAGAAATGAGCACTGATCTAAGAAAAGACAAGAGTACATAGGGAACAGGGTGGGATGAAATCAACTGACATGAACCTGACAAATCAAGAGGTTTACTGGGATTATATCAACTGACAGCAAATAAACAGATGATTAGAGCACGTGTATCCAATCAGAGAGGGAGGAGCTTGTAACCAGCACGATAAACTCACGCTAGACAAGGAAAAAAGCTTTGTGTTTTTTTGTTGGTTTTTTTTATACCCCCTAGATCCGTGTGGGTCTCCACAGTGGTCCTGTACTGGCAGGTGTAGTTGGAGAGAAGATGCCGCGATACTGTCTGTTTGGAGACACTGTTAACACTGCCTCCCGCATGGAGAGTCATGGCCTCCCCAACAAGATCCATTTGAGCCCCTCCGTATACGAGTGAGGACATTTGCATTCAAAAACACTGACGTGACATAAATCACTAAACCTTTATTCACGGAGCACTTTTCATAAATAATTGCAACACAACACGCTCATGGGATCTTAAACATACAAAAACCCAAAACACACGCATAGTGATATATGCAGTCATACACTCTCAACATGCACAAACACTCTCTCAACAAAAATGCTGTCTTATCCCTGATGTGTAATTTCAAAAAAGGTGGAGTAGTATATGAGAAAATATGAAAACATAAAGCACATAATAAGAGACATAAATTACAAAAAAAAAAAATTCAGATGTCTGAGTGCCTGGGGGAAGTTACTGATGAAAAATGATATAAGTAAATATAATGCGCCATGCTTAAAATAAACCAGAGTGAGATGATCATGCCTGATTATTGCTTTTGTTGCACATCCTCATTCACATTTGTAGGATCCTGAAGAATACGTGCTTTGTGATACAGAAGCGGGGCGAGATCGAGGTTAAGGGAAAGGGTTTGATGACCACTTACTTTCTTGAAAAGAACGATGGCGTCAGCGATCACCAGATTCTGGGCCTGTCTGACTCACATGGAGAAGAGGAAAGCCAGATGAGCAATGAGAAAGGTACAATGGGACAGTGTCTTCAGCTTTTTCATTGAATGATGTTGTGTGTCCTTTAAATCACACATTGTGATTTCTAATCAGGGAGTGTTACATTATTTTTCCAACTTATAGCTCAGACTCAAAGTTGGAGACTACACATCTGTACACCACACATCATTCTCCCTTCTGTTGTAGCTCTTCAGGGCCAGAATAAAGATGAGCTTCTGCTGATCCCTCTGAAATACCAGGATGACCTTTCCTCATCACAAATGCCTGATGCCCAGATTTGCCCATCTTCCAAGCCTAATGACTCAGAGAGTTATGAAAGCATGTGCTCAGAGGAACAATCAGAGGACCAGCTGGCGTTAACAAAGGAATTTGATCAACTGGAGCAGAAAAATGTGGGGAGATTCGGCAGTGACGTGTACACAGGGGAGCAGCGCTTGATTACTGCATCTGTGGAAAGCAACAATCTCGCCCAAACCAAGATCTGTGTGGTCCTCTGACCTTGTAATTACTATATACAATGGCTGACTATGTATGATTAATTAGGGGTGCATTTAAAATATGCCATTTCTGCTGAATGCTAGCTGCTGTGTAAAGAGTCACTGTAGACATTAAATTGCAGCATTTTCTGAATTTTCGCTATGTATCACACGTAGATCTTTATAATCAGGTTGACACCGTAGGCTTTGCTCGTATCTCATGTATCTGACATATGAAATGATTGGAATGTTTCCTGTAAATGACCTCTATTGTATATAAATTATATAGTCTATTTGGCATCTATCCTTTTTCTTCAAACTGTAATCATCAAGTCATTGTGTCTTGCACTTTTATACATAGCTAACAGTAACGCGGGACAACTGGGATTCGAACCCAGATCCCTCAAGACTAAATGGTCGTTAAAACTGAACCTGATGCACCACAAGGTGAGACTTGTCTCTTGCAATAAAATAATCAGAATCTCCTTGATATGTACTTTGTCAAGCCATGCTCTTTTCATGTCATGTTTGAAATCACTGAGCAGTACAACAGTGTTATTTAATGTTATGATGACTACATACTGAAGAAGAAAAGGCAGGGTGAGAGTGAGCCTGCCAGTCCTAACAAGTGCACTCAAAACCTGCACTTTTAAAAACCTCTCGTTTGCTCTGAGGTTAAATATTGGCCTTTGGAAGTTTATATACTGTATTGTATTTTTTTATTTTATTTTATTTTATTTTTTTTGCATTTAAAAACCAGAATATCTGGACTGCACATTCAGGAGGTGTTTAGCCTTCAGCCATGGGTCAAATCCAGTTCAGGTTTTTCTACATGTTGTAGTGAATTTTAAAAGTTAACAGGCTATGTGGGTTTTCTACAGGTACTCCAGTTTTCTCCCACAGTCTTAAAACAAACACACAGCATTAATTTGTGACCCAAATGAATATATACAGTGTGTGTCTGTCTCTCTTAGTTTGCCCTGACTTGTCCATTTTTTGCCAATAGTTATCTGGGATTGACTTCAGTGCCCTGCAACCTTGAACAGGATCAGCAATTCAGCAGTGTAAAGGATGGATGCAGAAGAGTTATAAGCATGGACACCTTTACAGCATGCAAGCTCCTACTAGTGTCATGCTAAAACATTACAAACATGAACTTAAAAAAAAAAAGTTGTATAAGCTAAGTGGAAAATGCGATGTAGAGTTTCATAAGCATAACGAAAAAAAACTTAGCATTACATTTGATTTCATTTGAATATTCCACACTGGTTTATTCAAGGAAATTTTACATGAAAATAAAGGTTTTTTTTGTCATAAGGATGTGATGTGATGCAGACTACAAAAATACACTGTGTATGAAGTCTCTCAGGAAACAGGTCACCTCCTCACGTGGCCTCTTTTTGTGCAAAGAAACAGAGATGAATAAATAATGAATGTAATGTTGCTCACGAGGCCTGAGTCAGCAGCCGCCACTGTCCGCAAAAGGGTCGTCACCTGCAGGTGTGTGTATCACTCCGATTCAACACCTGAGCTCGGGAGAAGAGTCCAGACATCTGATCCTCACTGCAGAGGGCCACGTGTCTCATCACTGCTGACCGGGCCTGGATTGCCATGGTCAGATGAAAACAACACCTGAAACCAGAGTCGTCTGTTTTTGTGGTCAGGCGTGATAAAAATCGGTCTGCCGGCCTGCTCGCTGAACACCCAGTCTACACTGGCCTAGATAATGAGGCTCACTTGTCTTTGGCCACAGAGACTAAGTTTATGTCAGCATTTTGTCCCTCGGCCACAAAGCGTTTCCTTAAGAGTTGGTCTCAGTTATGGAAGCAAGTTGTGTTACTTTAGGCTCCTCCAGATGTTTGGTCAGAACTGGACGGCTGGTGTAAATGTCATCCACAGGAAGAAGAAAGGTCACAGTTTTTACCTTTGTCCTAAAAGGAGAAAAAGGAAATCACAAAATTGAGTCATTATGCTTTATTTACATTCTAATTCATTTGCCAGCAATCTGAAAGTCCTACGGTCAGTTACATTCACACACTAATGACAGCAGAGCGGACTTGCAATGAAATCACTCACTTCAGTAATCAACTTGAAGTTTCGTCATATTGCTAAAGGACTAGATGGAAATTGAACTGCCAAACATGGGAATGGAGCACACTTTACTAACCAAGTGTCAGATGCCCCACATTCAATAACTTGTTTCAAAGACCAATTTTTTGTGCCTGGGTCTCTCAATCTCACCAAACATTTCTTTGTAACATACCTAGAGTCAGTTCCCGAGTATGGACTTGCTCTCTAGGGCACACGCTGCCTGTGGACCTGAGGGCAATCACAACTACAAACTAACTAAAATCTTTTTCAACAATAAAGATGATAAATCAACTAGTGGTAGCAAGGAAACACTGTAAAATTCCCAAACTTAAAATTCCAACTATGTAGCTTGAGATCCTTGGGGTGTTTATGTACCTGTTTTTATGGACATATTCTTGCAATGAGTGCCGGTTGGTAACTTTTTCCATCTCCCCTATGGTTGTGCTACCAAAGACCCCATTGCTGCCAGCATGCTGCATTTCATCTTGTAGCCTTTCCCATCCAGAGTTAGCGCGCCGGCCCCGGTCAGTCTTTCCCTCCCTCATGACCACCCCGGACAGGTTGGAGCTTGTGGAGTATCTTCGCACAGTCATGACAGTGGGCTCTGTGGAATAACACAATCATGATGACGTGGGAACTATATGTGTATACAGGGGGACCCTTTATTGGAAAATTTGACAGTTCAATCCAAAACGTAAAGTTTCTGTTTAAAGGATTAATAGGAATATGGTCATTTTATCACATTTAAACCTGATACTTTTTTCTTTTTTTAGCATAAAGTATATCAAATGTATGTTGATTTAATAAGCAATCACAATCCTAACATACATGTAGGATAAATATCGTTGAATGAGTTGCCATAATTATCTTGTGTTAGAAGTCCATGGTCACAGTTTAACCCTATGGTTGAGAAGATGAACATAGTGATTAAAGATCCTAGGTAGAAGTACTGAATCATAAATACCGACATCAGTGTAATTTACTCATTTATTATTATCAATTTAAGTGTTTCTCATTTAACTAAGTTGAAACATCACCATGTGACATAAAGTCAAAAGTTAGTGCTTTTTGATCTGCAATTTTGTAGCAATTATGTTTTAACA
>OMNM01000586.1:10689-48730 GCA_900302745.1 Parablennius parvicornis
GAAGCAGGTGGTTACGGTATAAAGACTTTTTTTGTTTCAAGCTGCTTTTTAGATTAGATTCTCAGGGATCGCATGCAAAGGTATGAATTCTAATCAGGCCTGACACACATCACATCTGACATATATCATCACATAGTTGTAGATTTTGTCATATAATGGTTCAATTTCTCCTGTCTGATTAAATCAAAGTTTATGAAGCTATTGTGGCTTTGCTGATGATGGTGCCATAATTTTTGCAGCCATGTGTGTATTTGGTGACATCAGGAAGGGAGAGCAAGTGTGTTCCCTGTGGATGTCAGGGCTGAGTACCCATAACACCCATGTGACCATAGAACCTGCTCACAGTTCAATGGCAACAGCAAACAGCCAATCCTTTGGGGAGATCAGTTTTTCCATTACATGTAGGTTTTGGAATTCACTGGAGATCATAGCCGGATTCTATTAAAGAGTCCCTCTCTGTTGCGTTTGAGGGTTTACTTTAGGACGCATTGATCACATTATTCTATAATCGATTTCTGTGATGAGACATGGATGACATCTCGCAGGTCTGTACACAGTAAAAGAGACAGCTCCATTTCTTTGTAGCACAGAGGTCTCCTGTGAAAGATGGAAGAAATGTGCCAACAATGAGCCCTGCAGGGTTAAGCATCCTCAGATGTCAATGGGTGATCCTGCACACTTTCGATTGCGCTACAGAGCACTGCCAGGAGGGGGCGTGTTTCCTGTCAAGAATGTGATTGGCTCCATTAAGACAGTGGTGCCCTACCTCTTCATTACCTCATGTCTGTCCAGTAATAAATGGGTTCAGATACTTTTTGCATGAATCATCTGCAGCCGATTCAGGCTTCAACATTCATGTTTCAACAGCTGGTCCGGGGGGAGTTACAGCTGAAAGCAACATTTTGTGAAAACCGCAGTCAAATACTCGGCGCAGTGTGAAATGTACCCTATGCGTGAGAAATTTCTGTTCTTACAAGTATATTCCTCTCATGCAAAAGAAGTCTATAGTTTGTTTGATGGATGGTGTTTCAGTCTGACACATCATCTTCTGACTTCACGACAAAACTGCACTCTTGTAGTTTTGGGTTTGAGGTCATATTTTCTCTCTGCCGGTACCTGAACATGCATGTCTTTTTTATGGCTGGAAACCACAGAGAAAACCCACATGAAAATGAGAAGCATAAACGTCACATACACAATACAAGAGACTGTAGTGGATTTTTAAACCCAGTTCATTTCCCACTGTTACATTTACACATAGTTCCTCATATTAAAATTATTACAATCTTGTTTTTCTTGCCTCTATTTGCCCAAATTTCACTTTGAACTCAGAGCAAATACATGATGACTAAATATCAAAATTTTAGATGATTAGTAAATTTCCATTGTTCGGAACGGTTTCATTGTCCTCTGTGAGCAGACGTTATTATAATTTTCAAACCCTCATCATTTGATGCAAGTAGAGACATAAACACACCGCATGAAGTCGTGTGCGTGTGTGTGTAGTGATGTCAGAAGCACATACTCACAGCTAAGGCTTTTACTTTATTAATATGCTATTTGTGGGGCGTTTTAGATCACCTGTATGTCAGCAGGAACGAAGCGATGATGAGATAAACTGCGAGGGCAGAGTGTATTTGATGAGATGATGATTAAATTAAATACAGATTTGTTTCAAGAGGACTACAAAGGAGAGATTCTGTGAAAGGCAGCAGACTTATTTAAAGGTGTAATTACGTGGAGAATACCAAAGTCAAAATATCCCCACACCATTGGAAATCCATTGTGTCTATGGATTGGCCTAGAACTTTCAAGGTGCTCTAACGAGAGGGAGAGGAGCGGTCACATTGATGGCAGAGGGGGCATCAGATTTCCATTATTGACTGCTGCAGATATTGCACTGTAGTGGTGTGTAAATTGGTTCCTGAGGGGTTTTCAGCTCTCTGAGCTGGGGCAAAGTGTGCAGGTTCAACCCCACCCCCATCCTCTGTAAATCGTAGTGGCGGATCGCTTCCAGTCCCTCCCTGGCGCCGGGCCCCCTCCTCTGATCAATACCTAATTCCAGCCTGCGCAATCAGCCGCCGTTGCCCCGGCAACGCTGATGTCACACAAGTTGAGTGCTCGCTGTTACAACAAATCATTTCCTTTAAGCAGACGTAATTGAGAATTTGTACAGTAGGCTGTCAGCTGAGACTATTTACATCAAGCCTGAACCTGCAGGACATTAGTTATGCCTGTTCTCTGAGGGAGGAGCGCACCAGAGCTGGTGACCTTACAAAGTAGCCGGGAGGAGGTAACTATAGCAACACAGAGTACCGTGGTGCGGTGCAACTCCGGAGAGGATCGGGGTCATGGTGGTGCAGGAGATGGGATGGGCCAGCTCTCTTTTTGGGAGGGGTGAGCTCAGACACTTGTAGGGGAAAATTAGTCACTTGTCCTTGTCCGCGGCAGGTACAGAAACATGACCGATGTAGAGCTACTATCAGCTGTAATATGAGAATATGGAGTAAATCAGTTTGCTTTATTGTGTCTTCGGAGACAAAGACTTATTAACAAATGGCTTGATCATATTTCCAGAAATATGAACAGCAGTGTCTTTCCAGTAGACTATAAAATAAAAGCAGGTAAAATTATCAGTGAAAGCAAACTTCAATATATTGAATATATCAACACTGTGTCCGAGAGTAACTCCTCAAATTGCTCTATTTTGTGGGAGGAGGGTTTGAGAAACAAGTCTTAATGGGGTTAAATACATGTGATGAGGATTTATTATCTGTGTACACATATCAGCACCTTTTTCGTCTTTATGTGTTTAATGTGTTTAATTTAAAGACGAATTAAACACAGCTGTAATTGCTGCATATGTTTGACGAGCTGCAACTGATATCAGATAAAGTATGCACCAGTCAGAGGCATCTTTCATTTCTTAAGTAGCTGTCAGGATGATTCAACTTGCAAATGCAGCATAATTCACTCAATAGTTACATGTCAATGATGCACCAAGTCATCAGTCCAGTGAAAGGATCCCTGAAGTACTGTCTCATCTCAAAATTAGCCACAGCCCATACGTACATAAATAATAAAAAAAAATGTCTTAAGAAATGGTAAGACTTCCTCACCTACTTATGTAAGATTACATACTGTAATATGATAATTAAATATCTTGCACCTTATATTACTACATGCACACAAAAGAAACAAGCAACAGTGATTTAAATTATTTTTATAAAGCCTCAACTTGAACTCAGATCTAATGAGTCAAATAATTGACATCAAACATGACAAAATATGTGAGGTGAATCTTTCACTGGTCCTCATTATGCTTATGTTTATGACACACAATGATCATATATCCTCTATAAAGTGTCTCGCAGCATATTTGTTTGCATGGTCATTTGATGGGAAGTGTTATTGCATTTTCACTGCTTATGACAAAACTAAGACTTAAAATTAATTTATTATCCCCATAGCAGCAGAATGTAAAGCAAAAATAGCTCTGTCAACCTTCTAACCACACCCTTTTATAGGATATTACTGTTATTTTCATAGTAACGATACTGAACCCAATAATACAAAGTGACAAGACTGAAATTTTGATTTCGATTATGTCTTTGAAAGGTGAATTTGCTGTCATTCGTCAAAGTTATTGGTCATTTAGTATTGGAGGATGATAATATGTCTCAGTACAGTGAATGTATAATAGTCGTTGACTCATAAAGACATAAAGACTAGAGCATGGGGTGAGGATCATAAATAATGAATTTTTTATGCTCAGAGAAAACAAATTGTAGGCTCCCGCTTTGCAAATGAAACGTCTTTAAACCCTTCCAAGCAGATCAGTAATGTTTCTTTCTTTTTTTTCTTCTTTTTAACCCAAGTCCTTGTTTATCAAAACAACTTTAATGTGCATCATTGAAAAGTGTGCATGTCATTTAAAATGATCTAGACGGTGTTGGGATACATGTTGAAACATCTCGGTTCAAGTTTGGTGGCTTCCGTTGGGTTTCTCAGCTGCGATCAGTTTGCGATCATTTGGAGATTGTGAAAGCACTTTTTATTTTCTGTTTTTGTGTGCTTAGTCAGAGAAAAAGTTGAATGAATGACCTTTAAGTCCTTAAACCTTGTTAGAGCAGATACAGTTAGGGGGAATCGTGTGTGTTTTGCTGCCGGTTTGGTATAGATGAACTCTCCCCAGGGCCTCAGTGGCCCCTGATTCAATAAGTGTGTCTCCACGTCCACTGCTTCCTGGCAATGATGTATTGCAGGGAGCAAGCAGTGGTGTGCGCCGTCACTGCGTGGATCAAGTTATGTCACAGCCATTTCACTGCTGCTGCAATTTTATTCAGCGGCTGTCCAGAGACGGTGAGGGGTGAAGACATTAGTTTGATGTGCCTGGTGTGATCCCTTTATCTGAATGTGGATTGAGCAAAGCAAGATGAAGGTCGAGTGGATTTCTTTAGTGTGCGCAGCGACAGAGGAGGGAGGGGGGACAGTGTGCGGAGGAAGAGAGTAGACGCAGACAAAGTCAAGGTGGTCGTGATCCACGATATAATAAGCAAAGCTAAAGACTTTCTTTAGTGTTCATTTTTCTTTTTGCCGGTTGTGAGGAGGAGAGAAAGAAATCTCAAAGCAGTGACCTCCAATATCTGTAGCACTTTGCCCTTTCACCCCTATGGATGTGCATGTTAAGTAAAAACAGGCTTTCAACACACATATGGGGCACCAATGTTCCACTAACACAGGAAGTTCGTGGAAATTAATGAAAACTGGTTGTGTTAAATAAAATACAGAAACACAACACTCATTGGAACAGAGTGATGTATTGTGTCCTTGATCGTTTCTGGACAACAGGAAAGCTCAGAGGCCCAAAGCAATGCATGAAATCCAGGTGTGGCTAAAAATAAACTGACTTGTTGACAATATCATTTTGACTCAGTCAAAAGAAGTAAAACATCTACAAACACATCCAAAATGAGCTTTCAAGTACTATGTGTCATTTTTCTAAGTTACTTAGAAAAATCTTCTCTTTAAAGAGCATAAACAGTCACGTTTTGACCCACTGGAAGGAAAACAAAGGTTGTAAAAATTGAGTACAAGAATGAGCTTATGAATTTTAGCTTAGAAAGTACAACTACTGCTACAGTGCAGAAATTGAAGTCAATTACTGTTGTTAGAAAATATTTAAGTAAATGTAAGTTTTAGAAGTAAAAGCACTAATCTCAAGAAAATACAAAAAAATACTCAAAGTATGAATTATTTTTTGATCACTGCTTTGCAGCATCAACAGCATTTGATATACAGTTTCAGGTTTAACACAAAGAACAAACCATAATGTTGATTAAAAAAAAAATTGCACAGTGGCAATATGTGTACAATATAGATCTGTTTTCTATTATAACAAGAAACAAAAATGCAAGTTTATCTATTAATTCAAATGCTGGATAAACTCAGGAGTGATGTAAGATTATTAAAGTACCAAACCACATTAAAGTATGTGGAAGTAATTAAATATCAGTAAAATGACTCAATGGAATAAAACAAACCAAAACATAGACGATTTTATTGCAGCAGTCAGTATTTGCAATTAGTTGCATCCACCCCTGCGTATCACCGTAAAATATCACGTCATACAGATCACTAACGATCAATACCAATAAAGTATATGATATTGTCATATACACAAAAACTTGTATGTACAATTTGAAATTGTGTGTAAATTGAAACTGTTTAAGTCTCTAACAAAACTTCCTTATACACACACCAACGGACAAATTCAAAGAGGGGAGGTTTATTCATGCTACACAAAAATGATTGTAATGAAATGATTAACCATTCACTGAATAGTCAAATAATGAAAACAATAGAAATGTAAATGAAGTCTAAATACAACTTTTGGTGCATATAAATATAACCGATAAGATGTATTTTTCTTAACCGTGTTTCAGTGTTTTCACGTTGACTTCAGACAGCATTGCATTTACATGTGACCTGTTTATAACCAGGCACCAACAGGCCAATGAGAGCGTCCACTGCTTGATAGAATATGGAGATATTGTAATGTGAATCTGATTCAGACCTTAGTGTAAATTTCCATATGTATTCTCCTGGTGCATGTTTTATTCAAGGTGACATTGTGTTCTCCACATTATGTTATGACAATATGCTGAATGTGATTATATGGCACTTATTCAACTTGTCATTTCCCACAAGGTTTAAATAAACACAAAGTGAATTAAATGTGAGTATTCTTCCCCTTGCAAAAGGAAAACAAAAGCTGAGATGCTGCTTTGCATATTCTCTGACACGTCTGGACTAACAGATGAGCCGTGATTTAAATATGAGCTTGCTTTGCTCACCTGTCGACCTCCTGTAAATATTATTAATGGCCTAAAAAAACAACATCTTTTAATTCCATGTGTGCACTTTTTTTTTGGTGATAGCCAAGTGTCACTTCTCGGACTCAAAGTATCGGCTTCTGCCCATTTTTCATGAACACTATGAATAGACATGTTATAGAAAGGGTGAAAACAGAAAAAAAGGAAGAGTTAACATTAATTAATATTCGTTGCAGTGAAAATGAAAGCTAGACCCGTGCTAATTTCAATAGACAATTAATCATGAGGCTCAGTAATTACACCGGGGAGTTTACAGATGATTTTTTTTAAGGGGCCAGAGTACAGGAAAGAAGATAATCCCCTACCCATCACAATCACTGGCTTCCCACCAATCCCTGCAGAAAGAGCAATTAGAGCAAACAGCAGCGGAGCAGTAATTGTGTACCAGGAGAAGATGAAGGCAGAATCTTAATTGCAGTGAACGAAGATCACTTGCTCCTCACACCTGATTGTGCTGAGGGGGAAAAAAAAAAAAAAGAAAAAGTGCAGGCCGGAGCAACTCTGTAACACCTCCAGGTGCCGGAGTAAAAATAACCTTAACAGGAGCTCCTGCTGTATGAGGGTGTGTAGCACATGACATGTGGGCATCCGGAGCGCCCCATTCCAGTTCTGTCACACTCAAACCACCACCAAATCTCACAGGGCATGTTACCATTATTTCACACATCTCTATCTGCCTGGAAATTACACATATTGGCCTTATTTCTTAAATCTTTAGTTGCAGAATTGTAAAAAATTGTGATGCAATACGCAGTTTAAAAATCAAATAAGGACTATTTCAGAAAATGTATGTTCTATTTTACTGATCTAAATATGTAACTGAAAATCTGACTTTTCATATTTTCAATATTATTTGTACAGAGAGAAAGGCTGGTTTAGCATTAGTAGTAATTGAGACACAGAGAAGGCAAAAGCAAACAAAATGCCGAGACAATCAATTAACTATTAATTGTTATCGACTATTCAAAACAAGCAAGAAGCACCAAACATTTCTCCAAAAAAAGTAAGATCAAAATAAATAAAATAAAACTCTGGTCTCTTATCATCTCTGCAGATAATACTGAAACTCAAAAAAATTCCTGCATGTTCAGTGATTTAGTTTTGTGTCAGTTAGCAACTACGCACACAGTGTATACTAACTCAAGCTATATCTAGACCCAGTATCAACATGTAAACTCTTGTTAATATCAGTTTCTTTCACTTTAGTCCGATTACAAAAATTGTTATCTTTTTTCTGTCATCACATCTTGGCTGATTTGACTTCAAAGAGAAAAAAAAAAAAAAAACAACCTAAAATACAGACACCAGTATGTTCTTTGTTTTACTGATAGTCAGCTATTCTCCTTCAACAGTTCTACTTATGCATCCAAAAGCTCTGAGGACTACAAATTCATTATTTGTGGTGTTATTTTCATTTTTTTTTCTATAAACAATTACTGTTAAATTTTACAACACACTTGGCTGTTTGTCTTGACAATTCTATTTGACTGTTCCCGAGGAAAAGACGCTGCAGCTCAGGCCTCAGGTCGACACTCAAAGTGAGCGGGAGTAAGTGCAAACCCAGGTCGCTGCAAGTATCTGTGTGTTTATGGCGAACTACATTGGCTCATAAGAAGAAAATATTGAGTCAGGTCACTCCTAAAACGGTGTTGAAATATTGTGCTGTCAGCACATTACCGCATCACCTCATGACATACAGTCAGGGCACAGAGCACAGGGCCTGGCCCTTCACCACACTGTTGATCCTGGCTGCCGCTTCGCTCCAAAGCTGGACCAGCACTCACTGAAGACATCCAACCTGGCTAATACCTGCAGTTACATTAATGGCAGCTATTTCTTTCCCCTCCCTAATATATTTAATGAATAGTTCTCTTGTTATTGTTGCAAAACACTCATCAGTCTGTTTATCGAAGCAGTTACCTCAGGACGCCGCCAAACCCCTCAGATTCTAATCCTGGGAGTTTCTGTAAAGGTTCAAATGCTCCATGCTATCATCTTTTGTGGAGAAATGTGTTATGTCACGTTGTTTTTAAATTGTGTGATTGGTTTACGTTCCAGGCTTTCAGTAAAAGCTGTGATTCCCACTTTAACAAGATGGAGAATTACTCTGACTGTGGTGAGAAGGCAGTTTTATCCAACAATCTCCTCGGGAGCAGAGTCATTCTCTGTAATTTAACGGTACATCTAAAACAGATCAACAATTAAAGAACACTTTAGGTTAGTTTCGGCTGCAAAATAGTTTAGATTCAGTGGTTTCATGCCTCCGATGGAGGGCGCCACATAGCATACATCGAGAGTCAGGGGAAGTCTTTTAAATGTTATTCATATTTTTGAGAAAAAGAATTATGCTATCAGATATCTATAAAACACATTGTTGGAACTGAATGTATTATAAGTGTAATTGAGATTAATTAAAGATGCGTGAAAAGAATTATGCTTTTTATTGCTTGTGGCTCCCAACAGCCATTAACAATAATATTTTAACATTATGAACATTATTACATAAATACATTAGGAGGTACAACATTTAATCAAAAATTACTACTTGGCATGAGACAAAGTAAGTGTGGTGGGAGAGTTTTGGGGGGGTTGCTGGTGCGCAGTATGACTGAAGTTCTGAGACGGAGGGGGAATGGGGGTCTCATCCTACAATACTTTGAAAAGGTTTAGAGTCATCTCAAGTTTAAGCTTTTTCTTTTTACATAAAACTAATAACAATCATTCAGCAGAAGGTTTTCCGATGACTATTTTAATATTTCCCATTTGTACTGTACTTTGTTTACTTTTTCAAAAAAATCTTGTTTGGACAATTGCCTTCATATCATGTTATCGTTTGGAATTTACACTTTCCACTATCAATGTTCAGTAACTATATTAGTGCACATGTTAGTATTTTTTGCAGTGAATGTACCTCACAAACAATAATTTATTTATATCATGATCTTATCAAACTCTTCAATGTAAATGTAGTAATCTTTAGTGTTTTATTTATATCAGAGGAAATGTTTTGGTGTAAATATGTAATCCAATTTGATAGAAGGGAAACATATTTAGTATTTTATACTCATATAAGAATTTTGCCTGTTTAATGAAGAAAACCAATCTTGTTTCATCAGTGAAATGACTGGTAGGAGTACAGTTCAGCTCAGTGCTTTGTTCCCCACGTACGACCGGGCTACTGAGGAAAGCAGGATTTCACTGATGTGTTTGGAGAAGTGTGGCCGGTTCAGAGCCGGATAATCATTAAGAAATGAATTAGAGCCACAGTGAATGATCAGTGCTGCCTGTGATCTCAGTTTATCGTGTAAGAAGATACAAGGGCAAGCATCCCCGAGCCTCGTGCTTTAACCTCGGCTTCCTGTGTAACAGTATAGCATTTCTGTTTAACTTTATAATCAGGGCTTTATTAATGCAATGCTTTTCTTCCGCCTAATAATGAAACAACACAAATAAAATAAATTGTGATCAATGGAGGCGAGCAGAGACAGATGAGGAGTGTGTCACACTGGGGATGATACCAATTTATCTCTTTAATGCATCTCCATGGGGTTCTCTCACTAAAGGATACAGATTACTGAACCCCTTGTCTCAGAGGGAAATGCGTGAGAAGAATCCATATAACATACAGAGATGGAAAACGCTTCTTTCATCTTGTATCATTCATGCTTCTTGGTCACTCTCTACATCAAATTCAAGAATCCAGTGAGCACATGTACACATATTCAGGGGGAATGGCGGGAATGCTTCTGCTATTGAAACTGCGCTCATCGTCTTTGTGTATTTTTAATGTCCATGTCACGACTTCTATGAATGTCTGCAATGTATCACAGTCTTAGCAGTCACAAAGATTTAGAGCAGGAGGCTTGTGGGGGAGAAAAAAAAAAATCTTATATTTGTTTATAGTTTGTTTTGTTCTGGTGGATTTGCTTCTTTTTTTCCCTTTTTTTTGCAACAATCAACAGCCTGAGTTTCTCTTTTTATTTCGTACTTCCTTTTTTGTACTTTCTAGGAATGATGCACCATAAACGACTAAAGCTATAAACAATCAAAGCTTTGAAGGAGGGAAGAGACAGAAATCTTACATGTGCTGGTGAATGGAGACAACTCGAGGCACACCCCTGTAATAAATAAGGAATTCCCTGCAGCTATCCTTACAAACCAGAAGGCAAAAGTCATACAGGTCAATGTGGAGCATCAGTGCCTAAAGAAACAGAAACTAGACAAATATAAGGGGTTGGTTTGCAAAAAAACCCAATCTGATTCTACTTAACATTATTTAGAATCTTAAATTAGCTATGATGATTTCGCTTTGTGCATTTTTTCTCATCAATCGGTAATCCTTATAAAGAAACTGGTTTATGTCTTCATATATAAACATCTTGTCATTCATAGAGTTTCAACATTTTCTGAGCAATGGCATTTCAGGAGGCCCAAGGTCAAATTCAGACTGGGTCATAAATTGCTTTGTTTGATAGCCTACGTTTGCCTCAATAGCAGGGGGAAGGCCAAGCCCATAAAAACGTAAAAGACAGGCCGGCTGACTGTGGGCTTGGCTGCCAGCATTGTTGTCCCGGGGACCGCGAGATGCTCCCAGTGGAGGTTTCATGGTGAATAAAGACTGTTATGGTCCACCATTGGCACGCACAGGGGGCTCATGGAGATCATTACTGCCAGGGCTCATTCAGGGGAGAAGTCACAATGGCAAACTCAAAGCTGAAGCCACTCCATTGTCAACAGAGTATACAGAGCCCGTCACCAACAGAGGGCTGCATTTCTCTGTACTGATGGATTCAAGGGAGGCATGAATGTTGAGCTGAACGACCACATCAAAGATTTATAAAAACTAATTAAACATGCTGAAAACTCTTTTGATTTTAAACTTGTAGTTGGTGTACGCTGCAATAACAGCTAGAAACAAGCAGTTTCAATAGGCTCCCTGCACTTTCATTGCATATTTCAATGCTCACGATATGCATACTTTTTGGAAAACTGGATATTGATGAGTATATTTAATGCAGATATATATTTACTCAGAGTTGAGTAGAATTCACAGCATGCTATCCGCTAGTAATCAATCAATTAAAACCACAAGTCACAACTAAGCATTAAAACAAGTTTTCACACCTTTGCATCTGCGTTGCTCCAGCCATTATCGTCATTCTTTCTTTCTTGTCGTTTTCTTCTAGATTTTTATGAACATAACTTTAAAATAAAAATGAATGTTGTTTAATTTCTTAATAGTTTATTCGTCTTGTCAATGAATTTTGAATGTCGATATTACAGGTAAACTGATTGCTTGCTATAGATAATACAATTAAATGTAGATAAAAGGTAATTCATATTAGCTTTTGTATTGAATACTTTTGGCTTTCACTTGAATTGACAAGAGGAGGTTATGCAATGTAGCAGCTGGAGCCTACCTGTGTAAAAATGTAAACATGTTCAGCTCTCTTTCCAGTACTACAGTATAGACATGCATATAAATACCTGATGTTTGACATGCTCATGTGTCCTGGATAGTAAATGACAGCTTTTAGCTTTGGATAATGTCAAACTTTCACCAGTCTTTTTTTTTTCTCAAAATTTTGAAATAAATATTTTTAAAAATTGCACTATTCAACATTTTACTGTCACTGGCTCCTTAATACTTCTGTGGTTCTTCAATCTCAAACCTATTTGCTGCCATGAGGTATAGATCGTTAAAAACAAACAGCTTCACTTTCTCATGAAGCTACATTATTTGTGAATACAGCAGGGTGCTGTAGATTTAAAAATAAATGACTCTAACAGGACTAAATGGTAGATGATGTGGAGAACAGTTTCAGCTGTAGATTAACACACATCCAGTGTCTAATGAGTATTTAGAGCTGAACCAGCGGTGTAATACTGATTTAAAATATTGTGTCCCTGTGCTGTGATTTGTGTCATTAGTGTATATTTCATGGTATTTGCACACCAGTGTTCTTCATTCATACAAAGGAAATGCTACATTAGGCTTTGGATACAGGGATAATATTTTAAAGTGTATTTAATCTATTGGTGACATGGGTGAGACTGACAGTAAAATCATGTGTGTAAAAGCTAACCTGATGTTCCACCCTGAAAGCCCTTACAACATTATCCAAATGAAAACAGGAAAGATCCTCAAAATCATTTATGACTGCAGTAACATCCAAATAACCTTTTAGCACAGCCAAGGCTTCCACGGCTTCCTAAATCACTGCGGTAGGCAGTTCTCAGCGTTTGCTAATAGCACTTGCTGAGTAGATATTAACACGTGAGGAGTGGGTGTTTTTGGTTGCACTGAGAAGGGAGATGTGGTTAATCCCTGGGCAGACCTCCGTGTAGGCTTACCCTGGACAGGCCACACCTCGCTCCTCCAGCCGCTCCCCACCATCCTCCTTCACCCAGCTACATCTGCTCCTCATTAACACCATCATAATGAGCCGTTGCACCTGAGGTAAATAAAACTCTGGTCTGGCTCCGGGTCTGCTCCCTCGCCCTCACATCAACAGATCCGACACTGGCAACGTGTGCGCGAGCAGAGCTGGCTGCTGTTGTCGGAGGAGCCGGGATGTACCCCCTCGACCCGGGCCTGTTTTTTTGTTTCTGAGAGGACATTAAATGTGGTCAGTGGAGGAGCTACTGGCTACACATAAAACCCCCACAGGTTCTCCATTCACAGCCATGGCCACAAAGCGGATAATGAGTTCCATAAAACTGTCAAGAAGGAAGAATAAATGTGCATCAGATACACCGACTGCAATTCAGATGTGGCTCTAAGTAGCTGGAAGAATGATAAAAAATGGTTTTCTCTGGCATTGATCAGACACCACAGAAATATTAACCTGGTAAAATCCTGGTAAGAGGCAACAGTAAGTCTCCACCCTGGGAACGGCCGTGGCCTCTGGCCGTCTGGACTCCGTCCAAGTCCGGCTCTCAATCATGTGAAAAGGTTGAATAGTTTTTTTAAAATTTTGGTGATGTGGTTTGGGTGTTTTTGTTTTGATTTTTGCCTTCACACTGAACACTATTGTTGACTTTTTAATTTTTTTTTCTGGTTTGTGCAGCATCTGTTTCTGCAGAGTGTCTGCTGATTGAATATGTTTCCACTGAAATATTCAACTGCTTATTCTCACTTTATAGACCCATCATTAGTCTTGATATTTGCTTAAACACATTAAGACCGAGATAAATCGCATTTAGAATTGTGCACAATTTTATTATTATACTATTACCATCAATATGACACTCAAATAAAAATCCCCTCCAAATCTGATTTAGTTGGACGCGAAGCAGTAGGCAACTTTGAACAACGCTGTTTTGACAAATGAACATGACATGCAGGGGGAAAATAATTTGACAGGTGACAAATGTTGAGCAGTGATACAATCTGAAAAGCAGGCCACCTGAAATATGACTCACTCCATTAAAATCATTCATGGAGGATATTGAATAGTTCTTTAAAGACTCCAAATATCTGATAAGACTTATTTTTATTTGATTAAACATTGTTACGATGAGTGCATTTAAAACAAAAGCACAGACCGACGTATGTGTGTAGCAGCCATGATGGTTATTAATTCGTCCGTCATGTGTTTTTCTTTTTTTTTTGGGGTTGGGGGGACATAAATCTTCTTCTGTATTTGCAGCTTTCACACAGCAGTCCTCAGCGATCCTTGGTTCAGATTGTAGGAAAACTATTAGTACGATGAGATATACTGTCATCAGCCTGTGCTGTACACATGCAGATGTTAGGAACACATGGAGAGCTGATTACAGAAATAACTCCACAGAACAGAACCAAGATTGTTCTTTAAAACTTCATTATTGAGTCAGTATGAAATTGAACAGCTGAAGTCACCTGGCATTTCTTTGTGTCGGTGTCCTGATCACCAGAAGACATTTGATCATTTAGGAGGTGATGTTCTTGTAGCTGCTGTTTGTCCACAGACCTGCAGACTCACACAAACACGCTCAGGCAAAAGAGGGTTGAATTCACCCAATAATGGATCAACTACACGCTGTGATTCTTTGAACTGTGTTAAATAATCATAGTTTAGCATCTCTCTATTAACTATTTGTAACAAGCCTCATTTCGGGCCTTTGTTCAGGATTTCATCAGAGCATCAGTCATTCTCTGCTCAGAAAAACAGATGGTTAAATGATTGTAACTCGTCAAAATTGAAGCTGCACCGTTTTGTTCATGCACCTGAAACAAAAACAAAAAAAAACTCACCATGAGAGCTTCAAGAAATAAGTTAAAGAAGATCCGATTTTGCAGTTTTCTTAACACTCATTTTAGTATTTTGCGGCCAAAGATTGGCCTCTTCCGAGAAACATCCTCCGTGATTTATGAGCACATCCACGTTGAGTTCAACAGACTTTCTTAATTTAATTCTCAGACTCCTTTCAACTCCAACACAAACAGAGGAGTCATGTACAGTGAAGGTCAGCTGTTTTTCTTTTTCTCTGCACGTTGAGAAGCTTTTGCAAAAACTCCCAAGACTGCTTAAGTTTAAAGAAATGCACTAGAGATACAATAAGTTGCAATTTGCTTAATGTATATGCAGAGAAAATGGAGCAGAGGAGTTTTTATGAAGTTAAAAAAGTATGAAACAGTTCTTTTCAAGGATGAATCAGGCTTCACTGAGCCCTCCCCACACACACATGCTTTTATCTCATGCCAACTAATTTTTGATTGAACGCTGGGCTTCCTCCTGTTTTTCATAAAATAAGACGTTAGTGTTAATGGCTGTTGGGATCCATTCACGAATAAAAAACTTTCTCATGCTCATGAGATGTCATAATTTTGATAATCCATTACCATGTGTTGAATTACAATAAATTCAGTTCTATAAACTTGTCTAATAAGATTATTAATAGTTTGACTATCAACTTTTTTGCAGTAATGATATCTTCTTCAAAGTAAAAGAAAAAAAATGAATCATGCTTGGAAAAGGCATCCCCCAGAAACCTGGATTTTTTCCTGCTGCTCTGCCTCTTAGAGGCTCTTTGGTGCCCCCTAGGGGTGGACTAGAGTCATTTAAAAAAATTTTTGTTGATGCTACTGTTGTGTCAGCTATACACAACATGCAGCTTTCTGCAGGCTGAACTAATTCAGAGAAGACCTCTGGAGGAAGAAAACATAAAAAGCAGGACAAAGAGTCATGAACTCAACTGGGACAGAATTTATACTCTTGACAGAGTATTTTAAAAGAAGTCCATTGTCAACAACGTGAGCCTAAAATTTGACCCTCACGCAGAGATTGTTGAACTCCACCAGCCATGTTTAATCTGCTTTCAAGTCTGATACTTTTTTTTATCAACCTCAAATCAAATTATGAAGGAAAACAACACATCACCGCTTGTTATGCAGTATCCAGGGAGAGCAGCACGAGAAGTACTTTTAGAAGCAGCATCAATGAAAACAAGAAGGTAATAAAAACAAAAGCATTCAGCAGGAAAAAATGGTACTGTGTTTATATATAGCGAGGTCAGACTTCAGGTCAAACTCACAGATACATTTTAAGATATTTGCCCCCTGATAACATCACAAAGTGATCCTTTTTGTGAGTTTTTGTTATTGTTGCCATGTCGTCTGTTCCATATTTCACTAAGCATGAAAGTTACTGTATCTGACCACTATATCTGTGTATTTTCTATTCACTCAAGCACTGATAAAAAGAACTTTGTGAGTAATCAAACATGCTATTGTGACTTTTTCCTGCTTGCACCTTTTTATAATGTGGTTAAAAATAACTATGCCCATACAAATACATTGATTGGTTACATATGCTCCATGCTTAATTATCCTTTACGAATTTGTTTCTTTCTCTCTTTTTATATTTGTTTTCTGTTTTTTTTCAAGAAGCCAATGATTTACTGTTCATGAATATATGCAACAAGGGAAAGCAGCCAGTTCTGGAGGCCATAACTCATAGGCCAAAAGTTGGCCTTATTTACATTTTATACAATAAAAACCTGATTTTTCATTTTGTTTTAAGGCTGGTGTGTAAATCTTCATGGGAATTTATGCAACTGATAATAATGCAGAACTTCTCTGTCCACTAATAGAAATAAAAGATCATCTCTAGAGCATCTGCACTTCGCTTCAAGAGTTTCTGCATTCGTCTGTGGTGTTGGTATTTAATGATGCGTGTTCGTCATTTGGAAAATCACCTGTAACAGGGATTTTCCCATAAATCACATAACCTCAGATGTTGATACAGTACCAGTATAATCACAGGACCTCATCAAAATATAAAGCGATGGCATTGAATCACTCAAGTCTTTATTGTTGTCTTGTTGTATCACAGTGGCGTTGGCACCACAGAGCGTACAGTGTGGGAGTAACAGTGAAGACACTTCTCAGAGGTTAATGGATAAACTTAAGGTCTCCCTCACCCAAATGTTATTTTTATGGCCGACTTTGGCAGGGAGCCTTTTGTTTCATTAGACTGCGTCTTTATCATTTATGCACTGATGGGAACACAAGGTTTTGGGGTTAGAGACACTTATTCTCTAAATGGTATTTCACTCATTCAGCCACAGGGCAAGGCTAATGGAATCTGCTGATCCCTACTGCTCCAAACCTCTGCGGGAAAGCAGGACCGAACCCCAATTCTGCTTGAGATTCTCAGCACAAATATTGCCAGAAGTAATGCATTAAATATTTTATATACAAAATATTTGATGGCTATCAATAAACTTCATAACAGCTTTCATGGATCTATAAAAGTATCTTTCATTTTGTTTGCATTTTCATCTGCAATGAATTCTCAGTTTCCACAGGCTATGAATAAGAACTGTGGATGTTTTTACGTATTTTATATTGATTGGGTGGGCTTATTTAATTCAATTGCTGCATATCCTTACTTGGAGGTGCGGTGAAAATCGTTTGAGAATCAATGGGCGGAAGCAAGCAAGACAAAAATAATTGACTGTTTTCAAACTCCTGCAGGCAGCAGAATAACTAACCAAAACAGCTCCCAGGGATGTCTGAAATTGGTTTTGCAAATCCTTCAACCACATATCCAAACCAGGAAAAATGGTAATATAGAAATCCATTTCAAACTCTGCAGCGCACATGAAGTTTATTTTATTCAATTCTTTTTTATGTTCTGACACTTATTCTGATATACACTGCTATGCTAATAGCCAGTAAGGTCTGCTTCAGCTAAAGGAGAGACAAGGTGTTTTTTTTTTCTCTTCCTCTTTTCTTTCCTTTATCTTGAGTGTTTCAGGGTGTACGAACCAGATGCAGCGAGGTGGAGCTCTCCCCCACTGAGCCGTCTCCCTGGGTGCCTGGAGGTCCACTTCCAATCTATTTGCTGTAATTGCCGTCAGAGTGTACACCTTGGAGTCTTCTAATTCCCTCTTTTATTTCAGCCACCATGAGGGAGACCATCTGTCCTCCTGCCTGCACTTCCCCCACCCTTTGGCGTCAGGTCTCTCCCAGTCTGCACACACACACGCACACACACCAAGATATTTTTTTTTTTTTTTTTTTTTGTCAGGAGGTTTGATGCATCACACCTTCGTCCAGCCTGCATCACATGACTGCAGCAGAGGACATGAGTGTGGTTTTATGAGGTGCCAGTGAGGATGACCACAGCACTGTCACATAAAAGGCAAAAGTTGTCAGTATAATGAAAGTAAAGTGATATGGTCGCCCATCTGGTAACTTTTTTTTTTTTTGCCTGTTTAATTCATTCAGTTTTCCAGAGATTGAAAAAGCTTTACCCAAAGAAGGACGAACACACACACATGCAGACATGCACACACTTAATCACACAACATATCCTTCCCTTCTTTGCCTCGAAGATTTAGGTTATATTATTGCTACCGGCTACATTTCCCATGTCTTGTCCCCTGAGAACTGCGAACACACTCAAGCTGTTGTTTACAGTAAAAAAAAACACCTTTTGTTCTCCTCCTGAGGTGGTCACACTCTCTTTTACGGACGGCAGCTTTGTTCTTGACCAGGTAAGACAGGTGGGACACAGGAGAAAAACCTTGACTTCAGTATTATGTCTTTTGTTTGCAAGTTGTCCAAATCAGCTCCTGGTTGTGAGTTTAAAATGCAAGTCCTCAGAAGAGTGTGTTTATCTAAGCTTTATATTGTGTTATTTCAATCAAAAGTCATTCAAAGGCTCAGCCGCCGCCGCTGTTCTGCTTAAACAAACGGAAGTAATAATAATAGAAAGTGATGCAAGCAGTAGGCTCCCTTCACTGAATAATAAGTGACATTTTCTCTATCTGTCTCACTGCATCCGTGCTCTCTCAAAGCGTCTTTGTTTGTGGTTTTCTAGACTGCAGCCCCGGTGTCTGGGGCGCGACTGATTTAAATACCATCCCATCTCATTAACATGCACAGATAGAGCTGCGAGGGCCAATTACATTCATCTTGTCATGTGGCTGGGCTTCCAAGTCGTTAATATTTTATGGCAACACGCTCCCCCAGCCGCAGCAGCAACACACCAGTGCTCTTACATTATTCCACAGCTCAGGACACGAGATCAGAAACATCCCTCTGAATACACACACACTTCTAGGTCATGACAATATAAGCATGAAAAATGAGCGGAAGGGGGAAAGTGGTGGAAATCCACACGCAGGTATGCCATTTTATGATACCTGATTATCATCAGACAACCAAAGCTTAGAAAAGAAGAACATTGAAGAAAGACTCTTAAAGAAACTTGTGGTTCTGTAACACAAAGCTATGGCACAAACAACTTTACTGTGAAATACAAAAAGTGGTGTTTTGATTTTACATTGGTAATAGAAACAAATTTTGAATTAAATACTTTATATTGCATGATTTTTGGAAAACATGGACTTTTCTGAATGAGTCTATTGGAGGAGTCTGGCTCTCATTTTCATTCTCACGTCTCCAGCAGACTTTCAATTGAAAAGATTCAATATTAGATTTATTCTATATAAAAAAAAAAAGAAACAAAGAACCTTCCCCTCAGAAGAAAATGCTGAATTATCTATTGTTTGATAGTCTGCAATAACCATGGCCACCAGTTTAGCATGAATAAAACCACATTTTCTTTAAAGCAAGATTTGTAGATTTGAGTAAAATGTCCATTATAACAAATGAATTCAAATTATTTCAAAATGACCGATTTTTTTCAGCTCACCCTTTGATGGAATGTTGAGGTTTTGCAAAGAAATTCAGTTTCTCAATGGCACACTTAATGTGTTGGTCCCATTACTGATATTAAAAACTAGAACAACCTACTTTATTCTAATCATTGTAAATTTAGATTTATTGTGAAGATGCACAAGAGGAAGTAATAGTTAGAAATTAGCAAAAATTAATTATAATTTCTATTTTGGTGATACAGTTTGGTTTGATTCCATATAAATTACTATCCTTTGGTATCTTATGACCTTCAATAGGAATTCAATATAAAAGTGTGGACTCTTTCTATCAGTGTGACTCTGCTTTTATCAGTTCTAATGGTGAGTTGAAAGCTACAGTAGCGCCAGTAGACCAGACAAAACAAACGCTCATAAATATTTCTATAAATCTGATCATCAACAGTGAGACTCAGACTCATGGCACATGCTTTATTTCATGCCGGGTTGTACTTTCATGTCTTAATACTAGACTTCGTATTGTTAAGTTTCATGGAGAATAAAAAAAAATTGTACAAAGCCTGAGTTCATTGTGATAAGATACAAATATTCCTAAATAAAGTCAGGAACTTCTCTCATTTGTTTTAAATCAAAAACTATTCCATATATCAAAAATGTGTTCAATGAAAATATTAGTTGTCATTTTGTTCCCCATAAATGTATTTGTTGTTTAGGATTCATCCACTGGGCATTAAACTGTATAAGTAAGATTATACTTACTATAATACTAATTATTAACTGATCTGAGAGAGCTGGGATGTTGAAGAAGTGTTAACGTTAAAGCCACACTGGCGATCAATCTGTAAAAACATGCCTACAGAAGATGGCAGATGCTGCAATTTCAGGACATGATGTTTGCAAAGTGTTATTCTGGTTTTCTATGAATATATGTTTTAATATATGAAGAGTAAACATCAAATCAGACAGTGGTGGCTCTTCAACTTAAAATTATTTTTTCTTTTTTTTTTTTTTTACTTGTGATGCCATAATAACACTAAAAACACAGAATATTAGCAGATTTAGTTACAGGAACTTTAGTTTACCCGCATGTCTGCACACAGAAACACTCCTTTGGGATGAGGATGAATTGGAGGTGAATGAATGGCTGAATCAATAAAAGCCTGAAGAAAGGTTTTCATCACCTTGTTGAATGTGTTCTTTAGAGAAATCAGTTTCCTCTGAAGACAAATCACACATCAACACAAATTGGAAGCAATGGTTTCTTTTTCTTTCTTTTCTGAGCTCATATACGTAAACATTTCTGTAACAATCACGGCTGCATTTCAGTCACGTGCTCGGTGAAGTGAGCTAAATCCAAGATCAAGAATCCAGAAAAAAAAAAATCCATGGCGGGGCTCCTGTAATTCCTTTAATGACTTCTCTAATGAAAGTGACCAGTCTTCAGAACAGTGGCTACAGTTTTGTGCCTCTACTGTAGGAGCGAGGATGGCCTGGGGAGACAGGCTCAACACATTTCTGACTGGTAACAGCAGCGTACACCGACTCGCCTCCTGGCTCAGCGACGATACGCACCAAGATTGATGTGTGTTCCCGACAATGGCCATTTATATAGAGAGATGCTGCTTGGCAATGTGAGGGGAAGAGTCACTTAGCAGAACAATTTCCTCACACAGCATGGTCCTCTTGCTTCATCTTGCCAGTACAAATTATATTCAGAGAAATTGCCTCGCCGTCACACCAGAGAGTTTTATCTTACTGTATCACAGATGAAGTTTGACAACAAAATCAGGACTAAAACAGATATATCCATCTGTGTTGATAAATGCAATGAGAAAGTGTGTTCGTATTTAGACCATAAACCAGGGGTCTGCAATCTGCAGTCGCAGATGGCTCCTCAGCCTCACTGTAGTAGCTCCATGTAGTTTCACAAAGTGACTCGTTTTTAAAAAAAAGAAATTTAGTGACTAAAATCAGTGTTACCTCCTACTATGACACTTTTCCCTGCAGGTGATTAATGTTGAGTTTCCTCGGTAAGCTAACCATGGATAAATCCAAACAAAGAGGAAGAAAAATGGAAAGTTTAATTTATTGTTGACAGACTCATTTGCTTTCACTGCCAGCGATGCTGCTTTGACTGTACACTTTTGGAGAGAAATTAGCAAACAACAGAAGAAGTCATGCTGCAAGTGCGACACAGGAAAAACAAAACCAGCCATGTGGTTTGTAACACTAGTTTCTTATTCCATTAATGTAAAATAAACAATTTGGGGTATATATTGTAAGATATAAGATTGACACTATTGCTAAATGTTGAATTTGATTTGCAGCTCCAGAGAAGATTTCCCTATTCTATTCTACTCTATTCTATTCTACTCTATTCTATTCTGTTTAGTGAGAGTAGGAAAAAATGTCTCCTTTGGTTGTAAATGTTGCGGACCCCTGATATAAACCAGCAGGTTGTACAGTATGGCCGAGCCACCGCTGGGTATGTAGCATTTATGAGACCAACAGAGCAGTTTTGTTTTGATTTCAGTTCGTGAAAACATGCCCAAACTTATACGTTTCAATTATTCTATCACACGAGTTGAAGACTTAATTAGAAGTTAATAGCTTTGGAAATCCCAAAACAGTGAGCCTTGTGAAATTCATTTCATCTTGTGCATGAAGGCGTTACATTAATTCAATCTGCGACATCACGCGACGCCTTGAACGTCTTGACATTTAAGCTACAATTGCATCGTGTGACTAAAGTATGAACAGTGCACATCTACAGTATGTTTAGATAACTGGTTATTATTGCTGTAGCTGACAATTCCTACTGAAATGCGAATATCATGTCCTCCGATTTTAATTTGAATCTGTCATTCTAAATCAAACGTATATGTCAAAGAAAACGTACATGCATGGGGGACATTCTTGACTGTAACATAGGTTATTGCTCAACAATTCATCCACTATTACCTTCAATGTAAACATTTTTAAATATCATTTGCAACAGCCACATTGTTATATTTCTAGTGACATCATTCTTGGGAATGGACTCAGGTACAAATAAAAACATATCATAAAGAGTAATAAAATCAAAATCTTCTAAGCATTACTCATGTCTCTTATCTGTTGTGTCGTAGCAGGGCATTCCTCATATCTCATTTCTCAAACAGCCAGAATTACTAAAGCGTGAGGTGAGAGCTGCTCCGCGTTTTGCATATCAACCATCTTCCTGCTGACAAATGTTAGCTTTAATAAAACCACAGAACGGAGAGACGGGACCGGGAGGAAAGCCCACCAGGACAGGACTGATGCTGAGACAATTTACCAGGAAATGAAAAAGTAGAATTGTCTGCGGGGAATATCAAAATCATCATAATCATTTGTCAAACTGCGATCTATATCTTTACAGCTCACATTGTGGATCTGTTGCAGCCTGGACTCAGTGTTTCCTAACTTTCTAGGTCTAGTTCTTTGTCTCCATGTTTTCACACATAGCAGTTCCTAACATCTACTGGACGGGTTAAAGCGCGACTGAAAATGAGCAAATCACAGATTATCTTTTATCTTGTTAGATTTATGTAGATACGATATTCAACAGGATTATTTCCTTTTTACTGAAAAAAAAGAAGAGAAAAACAGCCAGCTAGGTCTTTATCTAAACAAAGCTTTATTTATATTTGGATCAGAGCTTAGTGAGACAATATGAGGTGATTTGATCAATGTTGTCCTTAATGAGGGAGATTAAAACTAAGGGAAAGACATATCTGTCTTATGTGGAAGCAAAACAATTGGCTTCCGGCTGATACTGGCGGTAAATGGCCTTATTTCCAGGGGCTAAAAGTCTTATGTGCTGTTTATACTTGCTGAGTATAAACAGCAAGTATAAACAGCTGTTTAACAGAATAAACTAACTTTTTATTTGGCCAAATAGAAAACGTGTCTTTAAGATACAGGTGAAAAGATGTTACATGTAAATGGATCAGTGCACATTTACAGCCAGCAGCTGACTAACAATGGCACATTCTGTCATATTTCTATGATTAAAGAGTTCTTTTTGTTGTTTGTAGCCCACCATAAACCATGTAGGTATTAGGTGAGTTGTGCTTGTAACAGTGGTTTGTTTAGGGTCGATGTGCATGTGCATCTCGGACTAAAAATCTAAATATAACAAAGAATGTCAATAAACGCACCAAAGTGTCCATAAGCAAGGACACACAACACTTTTCATAAAACACAATATAGACAGTGCAAAACATGAATTAACTCCACCCAGGCAGAGTATTGCCACACACATCTTATCTGCAAGCAGAAAACTAAAAGGAGTGCTGAGATAAAAGATACTAGAGGGATGTTTGGGTATGATTTGGGAAGAGTTACAGTGTGATGCAATTTAAAATGTAAATTAGCATGAAAAGGAGAATACCGATGTCCATCCATCACAATAATCACACATTTGATTATAATATATGACCTAGTTTATGTCTCCAAAACAATGTGACGTTGGCAATAAAAACTTGGCATGAACCAAAACATTTTGTGGGAGTGAAATATGAGAAAAAAAAGAATATATGTGTAGTGGTAGCCTCTTTTACTGTATGAGCAGCTTTATTTTACAAAACCAACAAGCCTCCATTAACCAAAGTAGCTGAAACTCATCACACAGACTGTTTTGTTGGCTTCTAACACTAGTTAGAAGAAAACACATTGCAGAAAACTTTAATTAATAACAGTTTTAACTCCGTCTAATGAGCGTTAAATATTGTCTTTTGTAAACGGTGGAAATAGTAAAAACAACAAAAACTGAACAAAAACATATCGTTTTCATTAAAGTTGATTAATGTTATAAATGTAATTACATCATATGGGTGAAAATAACTTGAAAATGCAAGTATTTACTGTACAGCACATTTTGGAAAACTACATTGCTGTGTAAAGATTTTAAGCATGCCTGAAATAAATGCTCCCATCTTACGATACCCTTAGGAAAGCATCTGATCAGCTTCAGATTTACTGTGTGGCACAGTACAAAAATACCAATCATATAGTAGCCATCAGGTATTATCCTAGGGTATAAGAACAAATTGGGAGTCCTGGGAGTTACGACACGGCCCCCTTTGGAGTCCTGATCTCCACCTCCTGGAGTCTGCCACAGACAATCTGTGCTTAGAGATGTGTTTTACAGAACATTTCTG
Source organism: Parablennius parvicornis (assembly GCA_900302745.1). Taxonomy (NCBI): domain Eukaryota; kingdom Metazoa; phylum Chordata; class Actinopteri; order Blenniiformes; family Blenniidae; genus Parablennius; species Parablennius parvicornis. The sequence continues at coordinate 35,381 of OMNM01000586.1, forward strand.
CAGAATCCCATAAAAGTACCTCTTTAAACATTAAAGGTGTTTATATAACAAAAGGTTGGTCACATTAAATGCTGATTGCTCTTCTGCTCATTGACTTTTTTAAAAGGCTGAAAGCACGACCTGTATTTTTGGAAGCATTTTACTCCATATTTACAGTATTGTATAAGCAATCCTCAAATATCAAATGGCTCTCAAATGTAACAAATGGATTGATATGCTCATTGTCTCGATTGTCAAAATGCGGGAGGATAAAGACTTTCTGACGAAATGGCCTTCAGCCACACTTTAAAGCCAAACAGGTTACTTTCTGTTTCTGATCATCACATCTCTTCCTGTTTAATTGCCCTAATAGAATCATGTACTGAGGGTTCGATGGGCTAGCCATCTGTGTCCCTGCCGCAACAACACAAAACTCCTGCACAGAACATCACACACGGTTGCAAAAAGTCATAATAGTGGGCTGAGAGCATGTTTATTACAGAATCAAAGTAGTAAATACGTGTTATAGGAGCTGCATTCGGGAGAAAATAGGCTTCATAAAACAAAGTCTTTAACTAGACTGCTTTGGTGGGGATGATTTAGAGCGGACACAAGATTGACTCCTTGAAAGAAATTAATATATCTATTTTTAGTGGATGATGCACAGACCATAACCAGCTTAGAGGACTTCATAGAGGGAAAATATTGGTATGTAATGTCAATCAAGGCAAAAATAATGAAATCAGAGAGGATGCAAAGTGGGTCAAATCTGATTTCTGTATTAATTATGGTCAAACTCGACTCGGTGTCATAACACCTCCTGAGCACAGCGTGCAGCGAAAGACCCCATGATGTGAGAGAAAATACAATTCCCAGCAACACCCTCTCCCTCCCGCTGAGCTGATGAGATGACCAATTAGGGTGATATGCCAGTGTAGGTGGGTTGATTCTTCACAGCGGCTCTGATAAACAAGGGAACAAGGACGTCTTATTTTGCAACATGCAGCACATCCGTCCACTCATTAAAGTACAAAAAGAGCAGGATTTTGGCTTGGTAGGAAAGTACCGACTTAAACTGTCAAAATCCTGCCAGAGCATATCAATAAAATTTATTATGACTTGTTTTAGCATGGGGACACAGTGAGTATGTAAAGCCACAGTTTTACTTTCATGTTGCAGTTAATAGCAAAAACACAGAAATCCCTGAACAACACATATTTGGCTATTTTAGTTGCAGGCTCACATTTTCCATCCTCAAGTGGCTAGTTATATTGTTTTCTGAGAACTCCAGTAAAATATTCTAAACTGGATGCATTGTTTCTGCTCATTCTCCAATATGTCTGGCTCAGAAAAGACGATTGTTGTGGCTCGCCTTTAATTGCTCCATCTGTACTGAGCCCATCGGGACACTGCTGCCTCAGATACTTTCCCATATACAGGCCGGGCTGATAACTTCCACACAGACCCAGGGCAGAACTGCAACTGCAGCAGTGCACTTCATTAAAGAGAAGAATACACTTCAGAGGGACCCCTTTGCTTAAGCTGGCACTCACTGCTTGCGTAATCAGACGTCCTGAGCGGATGAAGCATGGCGCGCTACGCCGGAGCCGACTGCTACATTTACTTAAAGGATGTTTCCATCACTGGTGTGTCATCTGGAGTCCGTTCCCTGATACCTTTGCTCCATTCCAAACCAATTAACGCTTGATGGTCTGCGTGAAGGTGGTTTCCACTCCAGTGAAAGCTAATCTAAATAGCCGATACTTTGCCAGCCAGCAGATCTTTGCGTTTAAGTGCCAGGAAATTCTAAGTTAAACTCCAGCTGTTTTTTCTGTAGGCTGTACAAATATCTTTATAATCATCACTTAGAAACCCATGCATAATGCATTTACATGTGTACTTCTGTATTGTGCATACGTAAGGAAAAGCACATTTAATGGCTATATCAAGTCTTGGCCCACACACGCTTTGTCTCACGACAAGTTGTAATTGAATTTTAGGTTGAATGTCGTACTTTGTAATTCCACATTGTAAGATATTGTTGATAACAGCTGACACACAACACAACTCTTGTTGAATTAGATGGATGCCTTTTAAAGCTAATAAGTGGCAAATCTGAATACACAGTCTGCCACTGCTGAAAATGCAGAACCATAATGTGGGCAACAGAGAACAGAGGATCTAGGAAACAAGAAAGACAAAGATGTCCAATGCAATGGTTTTAGATGAAAGATTATATTGTGTTTTTGAATTGAAATGTATCTCTGTTACACTTAAAATAAGATGCTCATCTTATTTTAATGCGCATCCTACATTCTATAAACCACTACGTAATATGAATCAAATTCAGATTAAAGGTTTGGACTGGCCTGATTCAGATTACATTGAATAAATAAAATAATATAAAGCATAAGAAGCAGCAATGAAAGGTCAAAATGGTAATTTTATTTGTGAGAATTTACCAAAATAAACTTGAGCATAATGACGTAATTGAAGAGCTTTGTATCAAAAACACTGGACTGCTCTGTAACCTCTGTGAGATCACGGAGGAACAATATTTCTATTATCTAAGAGCTGTTTTTTTGTTTTTGTAGAATATACTTGAAATTGTTGAAAACGTGATCTGCTGTTTTCTTTTACAGTGACTCCACAAGCAAAAATGTTTAGCCATACACTTCATTAAATTAGTTGAATTTGTTTTGTAGACTTCAGTTCTGCAGCCAATCATCCCAAATGTACTAACTACACTACTGGATGACGAGTATTGTTTCATGCTGCTTTTTAATCCACCTTGTTTTCTTAATGAGTCACCGAACTCTCATAGACACTAGTATCATGACACAATAGTGTCAGTGAACGTGTTTGCCGGAAGTGTTTGAAGTAAAGCTGAATGTTAGCTGACCAGTCCTCTGCAATACAACAGCCCAGCTGCCTCAACAACGTCTGTCCCTGCAGCTGATTTGATCCACCAAATGATGCTTGTTGCCAGGTCTGAGGGACCAAAACCAGCCAATGGACTACTCATAACCAAACCCAACCTCAAATATAACCAATACAAAAACTCTTTGCTATCAGAATTCCATGATATCACATGAACATGCCAAATGGTGTAACAAGTTATGTGACGATAGAATTTGTTATAAAAGCAAACATGTAAGTTTAGCATAGCATGAAAACATGGTGCACAGAAACATAATTTATAGCTTTTGTTATTTTATATATTTTGTGATCTGTATATAAGCCATGTTTCTATCTCAATAGAAATCCATTTTCAATATACTGTGCTGCCATGTTTGATATGATCTGCAGCCACATGTTCCCATTCTTTCTTCACATTTCCATTTTCTGAGTTTACTGATTGTTTGATATAGTGTCGGGCTGCATTGCTCCCTATATGTGACTGTGGGCCACTGGGCCTGCTTTTTACAGCCTGAATTGTTTCATCCTAAATATGAAAATCTTTAGTCATAGATATTATGTCATTTGGCCATTAAGTATTTCTACTTAAACCAACATTGTGCCCATTCTACATAATAAAGATTATAATAATTGATTTTACATTCTAGTGTCTTTCAGGACAGTCAAGGTGGGAAAAAGTAGCCCAATCCCAGAGGAAAACAACAGACCTGGCAACCCTGGCTGATTCGTGCTCGCTTCAGTTTGATGAAATAAAGCTCCACCCATCATGATATGAAGAGCAACACAAAGGTTTGTTTTTGATCATGACTAAACTGCAGGCATGTAATCTGAATAAAGGGTCCTTATTGGAAAACGATAAAAGTATAAAATGGAACACAATATTTCCATCAGGGCTGACTGCTTCAAGACAGATGTTTTAAACTAAGAAATTCTCCGGAATCTACATTTTAGATGGATATTGATTTCCAAAGTAGGTAGACATGCCAAATAATATGATTACTGAGTCTAATTACAAATGTGTATAATGTTTTCTATTGTTTTTGTGTTTATTGAAAAAAACATTACACAACCAGAAGTAGTTTATAAAAGGGCTTCTGTAAATGCTTTCCTCTTTCTGATTATGAATGACTTAATCAAAACACAATATGACACATAGGAAACTAAACATGAGGCAAACGGCACCTTACTGTAACTTATTTCAAATGTTCCTGAGATTTAGTGTGGACAGTGATGGCTGCTGTGGAAACACCTTGATTATCACCTCGGTTTGACAGGATGAATGCGTTATCTGAAGCAATTAAGGTGTCTGCAGTGTTTGCACAGAGAGATGGATGACACTTTGATGAGTATGATGAAAAGCTACAGCCTGACCTGGGATGAACTGACGCCCGTGGCCATCTAAAAGATGTTCGGAAACCTTTCATCCCAGATCATAGCACGTTTTTAACAAGGTGTAAACATCAACGATACATGTTTATGTATGTAAGTCAAGACTTTTTTTCTTCATAATTCATAACTTCTTCACTATTATCCCACATTACTCACTGCCAAGAGTAAAAATACAATAATGAAGCCTTGGTTTGAATGGCAAAAGCGCTTTTCAGCGTGCATGCTGATTGGCTGCAGACACACACACCCATGCCTTCTTTGAAAGGGGGAAGCTATTTCCTCAAGGCTTTCTCCATGCAACTACTGCACGTCTCCCATGACTTTATTTACAGTCAAAAACTCTTAAGCGTGTGCATTAGCGTGAGAGATTTATCACTCAAGCCTGTTTCATTTGAGAGGCGCTGTAACTCTTCCCCTCTGTGCTCTGTAATAAGAGGGCAGAAAAAAAATGTACACTAATGTAGCCATCTGAGGGGTTTCTGCAAAATCTGCTCTGATCTGAACGTCTGCTGATGGCCAGTGAGGAAAAGAAGTGCAGAGTAATGGCGCTGGTAATTGGTAAAATGGGTCACCTGGGATACGAGGTGTTTGCAGGTGGAGTTAATGGAGGGATTGCTTTGGTTAAGAGCTAATATGAATCACAGATAATGCGCTCTACATGTGGATGGCCATGCTCTCACTTCAGTTCAAACAGCACAGATTTAAAGGTTTACGCACCTGACAGATTGAGGTCATGGTTTCAAACTACTACTCTTTATATCTTAATGTAGGTTTGCTTCATGCCTGAATCTCGTGTCGGAAATGAGTTGAATCCAGGTACTTGGTTGCTTGTAAAAAGACAATATTCAGCAAGAGGGCCCAGCGTTTATCACCAGCCCCCCCGTGCATGTTGTGGTTAATTATTATTTCCACAGGAAATCCCCGTATCGAGCGACGACCCCCACCTAAAACACACTGACACAGAAGCACACAAAGACACACACACACACATACACGATATTGAATGCAGCTGCATCTCCCAGAGGGGAAAGGGTAATTTGTCCAGCTCAGAAATAAGGGTCTCTCCATTTCTCTCAGCAGGATGATGAAAAACATGAAACCGTGCTGCTAATGAAAAGAACACTCAGGATGTGTATTATTATTCCATCAGTCTCACCTAGTGAGCCCTGGCCCAGGTCCATGCCAAGAGGAAGGGCCGCAGCTTTTCCACCCTCTCCTTTCAGAGCGATCTCGTGGTAGGTTGCCACTCGCAGATTTCCTCTTCATTCATTCCACAGGAATTTGGCTGCCATTTCCTGAGTAGAGGAGAAGGTTTGACGGGCTTCGTGCAGGGCCAAGCTGGTATTTATCTAACCACACACTGGGCTTGATTCATGTGAAACAAGCACGCCCTGTAAACAGTCTCATTACTGAACCCCAACACTTCATTACACAACAGGCCAAGTCACTGGCTGGAGAGGGAACCAAGAGCGGTGTAAAGCCGGGTCTGAACACATTTGCTTCGATACACTCAAAGGAGAACTGATGGATTTATCTCTGAGGTAACGTAATCTTGCATACGACTGATGTGGCTCAGTCCGGATGAATAATCTCTCAGAGAACAAAGGTAAAGGAGGCTGCTGGATGACTCAGCTAGTGCAGGCCAGCTCTTTTTTTTCTTTTTTTTTTTAAACTGTTATTGCTCAATGGAAACCACATTGACAAAACAATATACTGACTGAAAAGTGAGGATATAATCCTTACCACGGGGCCCACAACGTCACATGTGGATGTTGGACTGTTCAGCTCTGAAGCACTTAGCCTGGCACATTGTAACCTTAAACAAATCCACCCCTGCAGCAATGTTAACCTCATATCCTCATTAGCCTTCCGCTAGCACTGTTCACGTGACAATTTACAATACAACAAATCAAACTAATGTAATCTAATACATAATTTGATTTATTTTTGATGAAAACAGACATATTCATTGCCTCCTAACAGCATTACGTTTATCACAGTGGGAATCACAAATTATTTCCTAATACCCTCTGTCATTTAATCTTTTGCATTTGCACAACAGGAGTCTAGGAGGGAATCATCGCCCCTCTAAATCTATTTGTCGCACCTCTCAAACTCGCAGCTCTCCTCTCCGTGGGTCACCTGTAATTTGTAATGTTAAATAAAGGGCAATTCATTTCCTGCAGGGCCGAGCAGTAAGCCAGACTAATAGTGAATCAGCCACAGATGCAAATTCATTACAGGCGGGGCGCTGAGCTGTTCCTGTTCATACCTGTATGCGGCCATGAATACTGCAGCATTCTGAGAAGTTTTGACAGTCCGCACAGGAGTCTGGGCAAAACTTTTTATGTGAGGGTGCAGAGCATTGTCAGTTGAACAGAGATGTGAATACAAGACAGAAGATAACATTTTGATTTCACTGTTTTCATGAATTTATCTTGGCCATTATAACTCATTCAATGTACTTTGTTTTTATATTACTGTAGTAAGTCCCTCTATTGAGATCGGTGGATCGAATATTTTGGAATAGAATAATAAAATGTGTCAGTGTTTCAGAAACAACGAACATTTAACTACCAGTGCAAAATATATAAAAACTAAAATAGATCAATTCAAGAGCTGTGACTCCCTTCCCTTCTCAGACTTCTGCCCATGATCAACAGACATTATTTGGTCTTTACTGTGAATACTTCTATTTGTGAATTTTTTTTTTTTTTTTTACATTGTGCTGATGTTGAACAGGCTCAGTTCTTAGAGCGGATTGTCTTCCAGTCCCAACGTTGGCGGTCCATCTTTCATTGTCCATGTGTCTCAGTGCCACTGGGAAAGAAATTAAACCCTGTGTGCGAGCACCTTGCACAGCAGCTGTTAACGTTGATACGTGAATGATTGCATGTATGAAAATGACTGATCATGTTAGGATCGCTGAAGCGGTTAAAATGCAACATATGACTAATTCGTCGACTACCTGTTCCACTTTGACTCTCGAATTTTGCAGCATCTCTTAAAAAAAAACAACTTTACTGAGCTATTGCCATTTCTGACATTCAAATTCAATTAATTTGCTTTACCAATACAAAAGCATACACACGACAAACGACACACACATTTTGCATTATTTGTTTTGATGACAAAGAAAGAAGTTCACTGAAATTGTCTTCTCTTACAAGCTGCACATCTAACTATCAATACACACTGTAGATAAAAGAGACTTGTTGTCTTTCCAGTTCGGCGGTGGCGTCTCTGAGCAGAGCTTTGCAGCATGTTTGAGCAATGAGTGTCCAGTAGGATCTGGCCATAGTGCAAGCCCTGCTGCAGAGCAGGGACTGTGCTGCTGTCTGGCTGTATTCACCTGAGCCAAACAAATGGCTGTGTCAAGCTATCTGTGTTCATATACCCCTCCAGTCCAGAAAGCTCCATTTTTCAGCTGGAAGCGGCTGGCAAACGGCTATGGAAGGAGGTGCGTGACCCTGATGACTTCAGTGGCACTGGAACCAACTGTGAGACAGAAATTGATTTTGAAAATACAGACCATGTGCTCAGAAGCTGTTTGGTGTTTCCCATAAGCTCCTTGTTCTGGTAACGAACTTCAAAATGTGCCGGGCATCAAGAGGTCACTGATAAGTTACGATAGCCTAAACAACTTCAGAGTTTGATGGGTTAAATGCTTTTATCACACTGGATTTAACAAAAAAGGAAAGTCATACACACATTATGACACTCATGGCATGAATATTTGCTTTTTACATGGAACCTAAATACTATTAGTTTTCTTTTTTATCCTCTCTAAGTGTTCCTTATGTGAAACTTATTAGACAGTGACAGACATTTACCCCTCACTTCAGAAGGAGTGGAGGTTTGTGTTTCTAAACGCTCGGGCAGTTCAGCAACACTTTGCCAATGCCAAGGCAAACTACAGTGTTACTTCTGCTAATGTAGCATAGAAATGATTATGACAGGCTTCATCAGTCCGTGTGATCTCAGAGAAAGAGGCTGCATTTAGTGTGGAGCGTACACTGCTGAAAAGAAAAATGTCCCGGTGTCTCCAGCTTTCTATTTACAGCAGAGATCACAGAGGCGTTTTCTGCCCCGTATTTACAGTTCGGATCCTGCCAAGAGGAAAGATAGGAGAAAAGAGAAGGACAAGAAGAGGGATTGATTGGAGAACAACTGACCATGTGGTTATCAGATGATCTACGAGTGTGTTTCTGGGAAAGTTGAGACATAAAATGTGAAGACGCCTGTAGTAATGTGTCATCATTGTGCTTTGAACTTGACAGCTGACCCAGTGAAGGTAAATACATAAACTAAAAGGCTTTCAGCGCTCACATTTCTCCCTTACCTGCGTCTCACCGAGCCCCGCCAGCAGGGGGAGCAATTTTCTGTAGGACTTCAGTTTCAATGCCATGTCCAGGCTGCTGGCTTGGCCCTGCCTGACTTCTCCTGACAGTCTTAAATCACATGAATAGACTGAGAGGGAAGAAGAATCTGCATTCCACAAAACGTGGTGCGCTCCAGTGAGGGCCATGTTGAATGTTTCACGACACGCATGAGAGCAGGCCAAATCATTTCTGGGTGAAAGTCATGTAAAGCATTTTTAAAGTGGACATGATTGTGGAAGTACAGCATTCAAGATGACTATTTACAAAAGTTTATGGGAAAGGAATAATTTCCACTATATAATTACATTTGTTGTATCAAACATATTTTTTGCAATACATCTTTCTAACCAAAGTCTTTCTACTAATGTGCCAAAGCAGCAGTTAGTGGTCTTCTGCATGAAAAAAAGACTGCTTATTGTAGCCACAAGGTGGTGCTCTAAGAGGAGATTTGGGTGTGTGAAGATCAATCTGAAAGGCTGTAATTGCCTATATGCATTTATTGCACACTCTTAGTGCAGCTTAATGCATCTCACATGCAACCTGATACAAGTATGATTGGATCTGTGTCAAACTTTACATCCCAGGTTATTTATGTGCTCCTTCAACCAAACCTTCTTCCTGCCTTCAAGACCCTTTAGAACAAAAGCAGACATAAGAAGCCTGATAGGATTCATGTTTGTCAACAGCATTTACAGCCGCTAAAAGAACAGGATACACAGAGCACAGGGAGAAAACGCTGAAGCTGGGCTCCAATGGTGGCGGTGAACAATGCAGGAGGGCGGCTGCCAGGTTTTATGGTCTGAGATCCTGCTCCCAACCCCCACCACCGAGTCCCTCTTCCTTCCTGCGATGTACTGTAGTTTACACTTGAGCTGCTATGAAGCACGTTTGCTGACAGAATCGAAGCAGAACAATGAAACAATGAGGCCGAGCAAGAAAGGCAGTGCAAGGCGGCGAGCAGCACTTGACATGTGTTTGTAACACTTTCATGATGTCTTTCAGTATCAATCTTCAGCACTTCAATTCAGTCCTGGCATCAATGTGTGGGACCACTTCATGTGTTGTTTATACGAATGTACATTGTCTTCAAAGCAAAACGACAATTCCCATAAAGCATTTTCTGCACTTTTACACACGTCTTTTTTTTTAGATTGAAATATTTTGCCATATTTTTTTCAAGTACACAATAGAAATTTGAAAATCACGTGATTTGCATAGATTTTTTTCCACCACATATTCTTCTTTGTTTTGGCTCCTCATTGGAAACGTGTTTAAGTTTAGTAAAAATTCAATTTACCTTTCTGCTTGGCTCAAACGTTTAACCTTATGTTATCACAGAGTAGCTGGATTTTAACAAATTTTCTTTAATCAAATAATCTGTATTTTCCAGCATATGTATTAAAATTGAAATCAGTGAGAAGTCCTTTTCTAAGTTCAGAGAATTTAGAAGGGGACTTTTCTTTGTTGCAGTGTACATATTTTACACTGTAACTTAATGAGGATCCTCAGCAGCTCACAGACTGAGAAAACCAAGTTGACCATGGCTTTACGTTGCCTTCACAGCCAACGCTCACCCACAAAAAACACACTCTCACATGGAAGGTGACAGGCTATGAACCTGTTTGTGACAATGCTTTAACAGCTGAAACGGTGGTCATCCATCAGCATTGGGTTTGATATTAGGGCCGACTCCCTGGTGGGTCATTGACACAGATGACAAACCTGTCTGAGCGAGTTATAGAGCTGCCAATCCCACCACTATGTGCCACTTACTCAACTCACATTCACCCAATCACAGGCCAAAGGCTAAATTGAACAACCCACTTCCACTGAAGTCTAAATACACTTGCTGCTAATGGCATTTTGTCTTAATAAAGCTATACTTCAAAAGTGACACCTTTGGGTTTTTTATTTTTATTTCTAAGGCTTTCCTACACTGATACCTGAACATATTAATGCCACTTGTTGAGAGGTTTCCGCGGTATCTGTGATTGTGACTCGTGCACATTAACACCCCACCTCGCTGGTGAGAATACTGTGCTCTCCAAACAACAGAAAACAATACACAGCCACACAGGCATTTACAACTCCCAACTATATGACTGCAATAAAAAGCACGGCAAATGAGGCATTCTGAGAGCCCCGAGCCAGATGTTGAGTGAGTGGTGTGCGTAATAAGGCTTAATGAAAGGTTGGAGTTGCCAAAGTGTCCAGGGAATGAGATGGAATAAACACAACATAAACAAGTCCTAAAAATTAAACTTGTCAATCTGACACACGTTGCAGGCAAGTGCTTCCTATGAGATAAATTTAGATTTTCCTGCATCAGTTTCTCTCGTTTTGCTCAATCAACTGCATGCTGCTTCTGTATAGTTAAAGAGAGCATCCTGGAGGGTACACATTGTTCCCTGTCTTGGTGTGAGCTCGCTGCTGGGTCCACTGAAGACCACCGTGTTTTCAAGGTGACATTACCCACAATGGGAAGAGGCATCCTGCACAGCAAGCCTCTGGTTTACAACTTCCTTCTTGTGGACAATCCCTTCCAAAAAAAAAAAAAATGTGTCAAGTTGTTGAATAAGAGTGATGACATTCTCCCCAAGTTCAAAGTCTGCACTCATTAGACCAAGCGCCTCTACTTTAATACTGAAGTATAATAAAAACACGCTCTGTGATTCTGCTCTCAGCTCCTGCTCAGATTAAAATCCTGCAGCTCTCGCCATGTGCATTTCTGCTCATATGCCGCAGCTGCTATAAATGAGCAAGGAATTGTTGTGCTTGGCTCTCAGAGGACGTTAATACCAGACCGCACTGGAAATACTTTCCTGCAACCTCTTACAAGCCAGAGGGGAGGTCACAGCCTCCTTCACCTTGAGATAACATTCCCTTATCAGCTCTCTGTTGAAATCAACTGTTTGATGTTTTGTTTTGGGTTTTTTTTTTTTTTTTTGCTGTGGAAAGGTATCAGCAGTAAATCAAGAGCATAGTGAAAGTTGTGAATTTATTCTTTCTTAACCTCTCATTTGAGCACGCTAATAGTGCTGACAACAGGAAGCAGCACATGAGCAGCAGTGTTTGATTGAAGTTGCAGTGCAGTTTTTCTCCATGTCCTTCAAGACAGAAATGCAACAATCTCTAACAGCTGCTGCCTTCGAGTACTTTTTTCTCACACTGTCGTGTTGAGCCTGATGTGTTCCAGCTCTGAGCTTGCTGAGCGCTAATAACTTGATAGTCAGAGGATGTTGTTGTTCCGGAGAGCTCATAACAAGACAAGACAAATTAAGGAAAGGTTAAGAGATGCTGGTGGCTGCACAGAGGTCCACTCACTTAAAGTGATGCATTGCAAAATTGCCGTCCTATTGGGTGGAACATTTATTTTGTGTGATGGCTGTAGGCTTACTGTGTCAGCAAACGGGCTTGCACTTTGTGTGTCAGCATTAACCTGTATCTGAACTAATTTTTTCTGGGTGAAAGTTTTAATGAATGTTCACCACAGACTTCAGTGGCTCATGAAGTCTGCAGCCCATACAACTGTCTTTTCTATATTCAATCATTAAAGCATGATGAAATCTTAATGGAAACAGATCTCTATTACACAATTTTATTCTTTCTATTTTATTTCCAAAGTCTTGCTTTAACACAGTGAGTACTTTATTAACTTCCAGGGATTTTCTAATCAAAGGAACAACTTTTGTTAAAGCAGACATTTTTTTTTTTATTGTCAGAGCTTTTCTGTATTTCAAAGAAATGGTTATTTGTTAAAGTTTCTTTGGTTCTGCAACTTAGAGGTCACAAGCTTGACTTTCAAACACATCAAATTTCATGCAATTCAATATGTAGCTTAATTATTGTGAAAATACCATGGTTGCATTCTGAAACACAAATTTTCATCATTAATCTGTGTCAATATTATGACTTGAGAGTAAAGAGAATAGCATAGAAAACATGTGTGTGCTGATTTTCACCATGCTTGAGTTTTGCTTTTCTAATCATAGAATTTGTTGACTATATAACTTTCAACATTTGACATATTGGACCACTGTTTTAATTTTCAAAAACACAAAGCCAAATTTGAGATGTCTTTTACCTATCTACACAATGTTTAAAGCATCAATTACAGATCACTGATCTCACAATGCAAAATGTAATGAAGACAAGTACAATAATCACCAAATCCCACATGAGTTTGCATAAACACTAAGGAGGAAGGAAAAAAACTCTTTAATCAGGGAGAAACTTGCAGCAGATTCAAACTCAGCCAGTGGATGGCCATCTGCTGGGGAAAGAAAACAGGGAGAAAGAAAAGAACTGGATAGAGAACAACAAACACTCCACATGTATGGGCCCACGAGGGGAAAAACTGCAGATCAGCAGCCTGCAGCTTTGTAGCCACAGATACCTGTCGGACAATTCAGGCAGAATGGGAAAAAAAGCACAGAAGGAGGAATAAAGAACAAAATTAACAAAGTCCAATAGTAGCATAGAAAGTGAAACAACACAATAATAAGACAGACAATAAGTCAACAGCAAGTGTTGAACTACTAAAAACCAAACACATCTATTCACAAAGAAAACACACAAAAAAAACTGAGAATCACTTGTTACATGAACAGTCAAGATCAGAAGCTTACAGTAGATCTCTGTTTCACAGTCACATCATTACAAAACACTGGAGACCGGCCCG